>CAHIKZ030005572.1:390000-397500 GCA_903632075.3 Acanthosepion pharaonis | reverse complement strand
ACTTGCTTCACGTATAAGTAAATATTAATGACAATAAATAAATGAAATAAATAAAATTCCCTAATATGCAATTACACGCTTTCGTGAAAAATATAATCTCCAATGCCAAGCAGAAAGCCGCCATATAAATTGAAGGACGATTTTGAGAGATTGGATGCGCGCTGTGCGCATGCGCGGTTGCAGTAAGAAAATGTTAAAAGGCGTCTTCAACGGAAGACGAAATGGAAGCAAACAACCCGAAAGAAAATACAAGAAAAAATATTTTACTCTGATTGTGTGCTTAAACGTGTGCCTGGGTGACGTTCGTTAGCATATTATTATTTTTTTCTTTCATTTTATGTGTACATCACTTGCAGTTTTGTGAACTTGGTATATTTTTTTTAGATTCTTTATGTTTTTGAATACAGTGAATATAGTGGAATATAAATATGCACCCTAGTAAAAAAAAAAATGCACCCTAGTAAAAAAAATGTGCACCCTAGTAAAAAAAAAATGCACCTTAATAAAAAAAAATGTGCACCCTAGTAAAAAAAAAATATGCACCCTAGTAAAAAAATTACTAGATTTTTAGCTAATGTTGTTTCAGTGTCGTGAAATAAAATATTTCTCGTCAAAATCCATTTTGCATATTTATAAATCTACCATTCGACCTTAAATTGAATACTGTTGTCATATCTGGTCTGATTCTCCTGCTTTACGTATCGAGATCCTTGACAAAATCCAAAGAAAGTTCTGTAAAGTAATCCATCCTAACAATGCAACTCAACTTCAACTATTTACTTACCAACGTGATGTGACTTTCCTCTGTCTTTTCTATATACAGTAAACCCGGATATAAGAAGAAGTCTCTTATATCCGTTTCTCTTATATCCGGGACCAAAGGAGGGACCGGATAAAATCTCTTATATCCTGGTTTCTCTTATATCCGAGTCTTATATCATGGATATAAAATTTTGGTCTATATTATATATCTATCATCTATCTATCTATCTACAAATATATATATATATATATATAGTTACAACCCGGATATAATTTGGGACCGATAAAATCTCTTATATCCGGGTTTCTCTTATATCATGGTTTGGTCTATTTTATATACATTGACAAAGGCTCTTATATCCGGATAAAATCTCTTATATCCTGGTTTCTCTTATATCCGAGTCTCTTATATCCGGGTTACACTGTATATAAAATAAGTGTATTAATGTATATATATACCTATATCTATCTATCTATCTATCTATCTATCTATCTATATATATATATATATATATATATATATATATATATAAAGTTGTCGGGACCGGAACCCGGATATAATCAACACAGAGACCGTTGTCGGGACCGGAGAAGAAAATCTCTTTATATCCGGGTTTCTTATATATCCGTCTATTTTATATACATCAACACAGGCTCTAATTTGGGACCAGAGAAAATCTCTTATATCCGGGTCTCTTATATCCGGGTTTAAACATATATCCGGGTTAAAAGAGAAAATGGTTTCTCTTATATCTGCTTTGGTCTATTTTATATACATTAAAAGCGGGACCAGAGAAAATAATGTCTCTTATATCCGTGTTAAAATGTATATGCAAAAAGCGACAGTAATGTCTGCTGCCAACGACGCGAATGAATCTGAAATTTCACTGTCGATAACTCCAAAACGGTAGATTTTATCAAATTTATCAAGCCAGATTCTAATGGAGCATATACAGGTAAGCATAAATGTAAGAATTCTGGAAATTTTTAATGCGGACTCAGCGTAGGTGTTACACTGCAAATTGACCCGTCAGAACTCTTACCATGAAAAAATATATATAGAAAAAACAGAGGAATGTCACATCACGTTGGTGAGAAAATAGTTGAAGTCGAGTTGACTTATTAGGATGAATTACTTACAGACATTAGTTACTCTACAAATTAACCTTCCTACGAGCTTTTTTTCCTCTGGAGCTCCCTCCACATGAATTTAAATGTGCTACTGCTCTTCTCCGTTTTACTGTTGAACAAGTTAGATGCGACTGCTGATTCTACGCTATCAGTTTATTTTCTCGCACTTCCCACCTGTGCCTCTCTTATATGTACAGACTTCAAAAATGTAAATATAACATCAATTGCCATCTTATGTCTTCTTGAACCCTGTTCCCTTGTTGTGCTTTCCTCAATCCTTCTCATTGCATCCTTCTCATTCCTTTTCACTTCCCGCAATACCCTGCATTCTAGTGGTATTATAACACTCTTCCAGGTGAAATAATTAAACAATAGACAAGAGTTAACGGTTTTTTGCCGACATCATCAAATTTTTGCATTGAATAATTAGCTTAAAAACAAGCATACAATAATATAATTTTTATAATCCATAGCCCTAATAAATAGTTTGAATATCCTACAAAAATGGATAACCTTTTTTAAAGTCGTCAAAAAACAAATGTTACGGCAGTTTTTTTATATACACAAAACCCTTTCATAAAGAAATAAAATAAAAAAAATAAATAAATCTCCATAGACACGTAAACCAGACTGGGCAAAAACATCTTCCGTTTTAAATTTAGACACCCCTACCTTACCCTGACTTGACATCTATGAATGTAACTCTATACGGATACATATTATTAACACCCAACACACCTCCCTATTTAAACAATCGCCCTGGTGGTTTCCATGGAAATTTTGATTTCAATTATGAATATGCTATTAAAACACGTAAATTTCAGAAATAAGTTATTCCAAAAAAAAATTTCGCTTGAAGATGGAACAGAGCTTACTTTAATTTAATTTAATTCAAATAATTATATTGAAGTTTTAAGCTCTTGTTTTGAAACATGAGATCTCTTATGTAGCGTGTTGGAATCATATTTTAAATAAATAATTGTATATATACACACACACACACACACACACACACACACACATATATATATATATATATATATATATATATATATATATATATATATATATAGTTATAGAATGACAATAGGAAGAAATCTTTGTTTTTTGTCGACGCGTTTCGAATTGTAGCGAAATGTTTTTGTTTTCATAATTACATTATATCCCAAAATATAAAAACAGAGAGACGCTTTTGTGTAAGCCACTTTCTGGTTAATGTTAACTTCCTTTATACTAAGATTTTTTATTTCCATGTAGGCAATATAGTAAAATTCCCAGAATTCTGTGGATAAGACAAATTGGTATAGTAATGATAATAGGAAAAATTCACTTAGTATAAAAGAAGATAACATTAGCCAGAAAGAGGCTTACGCAAAAGCGTCTCACTTTTTATTTTTTATTTTATTTTATTTTTTTTTTTTTTTGGATTTAATGTAACTACAATAACAAAAACAAAAACATTTCTCTTCAATTTTAACTTGATAAAGTCGGAAGACCAAACTAAGAATTTTTCCTATTGACTTTCTATACCAATTTCTCTTATCTACAATTTTTCTGTGAATTTTACTATATAATAATAATAATAATAATAATAATAATAATAATAATAATAATAATAATTTTAGTCTGTCAATATTTCACACTTTTTCAACTTTACTCTTAGAGGCCGTCGTCCATTATTTTGGAATCAGGCCGACTCCGTGAGCAAATTAAAACCATTCTGGGCGGGATCTGGAACCGCAATGTTGAAATTTTGAATTCCTAAGTTTTCATTACTGGGATTGTTTTCGTATTCTGCCATATTGGGTTCTATTGAGAAAACAATGTAAGTGGCACAACTCTCTAACTTTCAATAGAGTATCACCTGAAATTTTGGATTCCCACGTTTTCATTACTACGATTGGCTTCGGCGATTTTTTGCCTGATATTTTGTGTGTGTGTGTGTGTTTTTTTTTTTTTTTTTTTACAATAACAATTTTTATACCTTGGAAATAAATTTTGGAATAATAGACATTAATTGCGAAATCCAGAGAAAGTCACCCATGAAATAAAAATAATTATTTTTACGGAAAGTAAGGACCTACTTACATAATGTAATATTTAAATGTAGCGAATAGTTTTGAGTTCTTCTGCAGTTTATGGTTGCATATCGCATAGGGCTGCAATATAACTAGTAGAAAAAATTTCTCCGCTAACAGCGGACCAGATTGAAAAGATGAAAATGTCATAGGCTGCAGCGAGGAAAAGAAAGTCCCGTGCAAATGAATATCCAGATGAAACGGCAGCCATGAGAGCTTCAAATGCAGATAATATGCAAAAAATTAAGGACTCTCAAACTACTGAACAAACTGAAGGCGCAATCAAGAGCCCTTCATTGCCGCCCGATATGGCGGCCGATATGGCGATTTTTATTTTATCAAAAACATGACACAGATAAGATGATCAAACACTTCATTTGAGCTCAACTTATCTAATACTTTTTGTTCTCTTTCTTAGCTGTAGTCTACATCCTATCGTTATTTTAGATATATATGAGAGCAGAATAAGGCAGAGCAATGGACAAGAAAGGTGTGAATTTTTTCAACACACTCTAACAAAAAATGTCATTTTTTTCAACACACTCTAACAAAAAATGTCATTTTTTCAACACACTCTAACAAAAAACAGAATGCCATGGCAGTGATTAATACAAGCACAAAAAGTGGTATGCTTATATTACATTGATTTTACAAAACATTCCTACTGTTGTTTTAGATATCCCGAAGGCGTTTGACAGGATTTGAAATGCTGGCTTATGTCACAAGTTGAAGGGATATGGTGTTAACCGTCGAATTTTTATTTGATTCAATTTCTCTTATCGCATCAGTTCTTCCAAGTCCTTCTAGATAAATCTTCTTTCCCCAAAAAACTCTGTTCTCACACTATTTCTTAGTGTCTTTACCGACGTAAGTTCTCGGCTTGGCATCTATGCCGATGACAGAAGTTTTTAACCCTGGCTTAATGGCAAGTCTGGCATGTTCGGTAAATTCTAGGGACAATGTACGGTTCAGTAATTTTCTAAGCTTCCAAATTGCTTGATTTTTAAATCATAGAACATTTATTTTTGCCTTGCGAAGTTAACCTCCATGAGATTAACGACTTACGCCCCTTTTTTCTGAAGTTAAAAAAAAGAAACTGAAATATAGAATAGGCTGCGCTCGAGGTAGGTTCGACCAACACAGCAAATTGCTACGAAGCTATAACATCAAGATGAAAGCTTGAACCATGTTGTTAAATAGCGTCGTCTGTTCGAGATTTTCATATGGAGGCCAGGAATGGTGTCAAACCTGTTCAGATACAGACAAACCTCTCATCAACGGACTAATAGGGGTGGGGTAGTCCGTTAAAGCCGATTTTCCGTAGATAGGAAGGGATTATTTTTTGAGCTATAAAACCGCTGAAGTAACTAACATTCGTTATGAGCATAATGTACATACTATAAACATGTATATCTAGTAGTATATATATATATATATATATATATATATATATATATATATATATATATATATATATATATATATTTCAATAAAGGTGCAATTAATTTACAAATTCATGAATTATTCATACAAAAGACAAATACAAAGGTTAATGATTTAATTGGTGAGAAATCCATCGTCGCAAACAATTCAAATAATATACAAAACCCCGAACCTGTTTATGAATGAAAAGATCCTTGTTTCTATAAATTTATGTTGCATGAGTTCTTATTATTTTTACAAACTTTCGTCTGTTCCTACAGACATCCTCAGGTATGGAATAGATTTTGTTCTTGTTTTTTTCTCTCAGTAATAAGAGGACAACGAAAATATATGTACTGTTCTAATGCGAAAAATGCTATTAGAAATGAGTTATTGTTTTTGGAGCGTGCTGTCGCAACGCTGAGTTTGAATTTAAATTTTACAATTGTGCGTTCTTATACAAATATGGTGATAAGTGAATTCTTTTTTTACTGGTAAATTTTCTGTCAAAGTGGCATGAACTTTATTGTTCAATAATTACAGTAATGTCGCACTTATTATCCAAAAGTTGCATTTGGATCAGTTATCTTAATTTCAATAAAGGTGCAATCAATTTACAAATTCATGAATTATTCATACAAAAAGCAAATACAAAGGTTAATGATTTAATTGGCGAGAAATCCATCGTCGCAAACAATTCAAATAATATACAAAAACCCCGAACCTGTTTATGAATGAAAAGATCCAAAAACAATAACTCATTTCTAATAGCATTTTTCGGATTAAAACAGTACATATATTTTCGTTGTCCTCTTATTACTGAGAAAAAAAAACAAGAACAAAATCTATTCCATACCTGAGGATGTCTGTAGGAACAAACGAAAGCTTGTAAAAATAATAAGAACTCATGCAACAGAAATTTATAGAAACAAGGATCTTTTCATTCATAAACAGGTTCGGGGTTTTTGTATATTATTTGAATTGTTTGCGATGATGGATTTCTCGCCAATTAAATCATTAACCTTTTGTATTTGTTTTTTGTATTAATAATTCATGAATTTGTAAATATATATATATATATATATATATATATATATATATATATATATATATATATATTAATCAAAACAACAAAAATAATAGATTTCAAGAGCTACCTTCTCACTCACGCGCAAATATATCTTACTTTACATACTGTACACCTGGCCTTGTTTACAATTGAAAAGCCCGCCATCGCCGCCAAGCGGTCACTTTTCAGAACTAATAAGACTCGTTCCGCTCAGCCCGTAAATTTTGAAAGTTTTTTTCCTGCAGATATTATTTTTATTTTGCCTGCAGATTTTGTCTGTTGCATCGGAAGTCCTTTGATTGCAGTGGAGGGATTCCACAAATATTATTTTGCAGTCAATGATATCGGCTCTTCAATGCAAGAATCTCTCTATTTAGTCATCAACGCCATCATCATAAAGAAAGCGATCAGAAAAGAAGAAATTAAATCCTTCATACATTATAAGATCCACGACATTGCCAGCTAGCGCTCATCGATTTAGTTTTCAAATTGCTTAATAAAACCGGAAGTTCTATTCTAGGAGTAGCTTTCTGTCGCATTTACCGCCCGTGAAACTCACTTCCTGCTTCCTGCTTTCCTTTCAGCTAGAATGTTAAATGTCACCTCATTGGCCAATTTCTGCCTTTTTGAACTCTGTTCATTTTATTCAACTTGCTGCTCAGAAGTTGTTTTTTTTTTAGATTTCTACAATCAATTGTTTCCCATCCTCACTAACCCCTTGCGTCTTAGTGGCTTTACCAACTTGTTTCGAGAAAATCGTTAAAAAAAAAAAAAACTTTATTTTATTATCTATCAAGAGTAATGGTAAAATATATGCGGTTATTGCAACGATTGTCGGTTCTCTGTTCGGATTTTAAGAGTGTTGAGTTCCCTTCGCACGAATACACCTGGAAAAGGCATAAACCCTTTCTAACTTCCAGTCGTGTAAACTTCTTCTTCTACCTTTGGTCGGCAACCAGTGGAAGAAACGTAATATGCAGAATTTAAAATCTTGGAGGATGCAATGTGAATCCAGAGTTATAACAACTGTCCTAATAA
>CAHIKZ030005572.1:377500-385000 GCA_903632075.3 Acanthosepion pharaonis | reverse complement strand
TCAAGCTGTTCCAGAATTTAAATTATTACATTGTTCGGAAAATAATGTTTGATTTTAGGATAAATGTTTAAACTGTTTTCTGATATATTATTATAAAAGTAACAAAAATGTCTTCTTTTGTAATGTTATTCTAATCTCTTTCAAAATTCAATTTATTATCTTCTGAAATTGATGCTCTATGTTAGAATAAACCTTTTAATTGCGTTTTAATATATTCTTATAAACTTTGCACGAAAACATATTACTCATTACTAATTAGTAAGGTATTCTATTTTGTTTTTTTTGTTGTTTATTTTTTTATCACTCTCCTTCAGAATTCAATTTGAAACATTACATACCATTCATCTGGAACATGACAAAAAAAAGAGATGTCTTTACTGTTTTGACATAACTTCAATTTTGGTCGTAATGCTTCTCAACCTGCTTTCGGCATTAACAGAGCATGGAGTGAACGATTCACTTTTGACCCGAGAGTACTGCGGCAGCTTGTAAAATTTCGTAATGCTGATTCCAAGGTGCTAGCGTAAGTACATATACAATTATATTTCAATACCTGAAAACATTAGCCAAAAAAAAAAAAAAACACGTTAAAATGTAAAAGAAATATCTAAGCAATATTGGACTATCTCAAGAAAATTTGCAAGATGATGAAACACGATCGATACATATATATATATATATATATATATATATATATATATATATATATATATATATATATACAATACAAAGAGAGAACAGTAAGATATATAATCCGGTGTTCTTATTGGTATTATGTATTTTTATACAAAACATTGTTCAATGTAAATTTACAGAGCATAAATATTATAAATTAACTGATTTACAATATGGTTTCTTCGCTACACAGTAATAATCATGTTTCAAATGCCGAAGCCAAAAACTTCAAATTTAATTATATAATAAAATTAAAAGCATTAGTTCTGTTTCATCTCCAAACGAATTTTGGGATAACTTATTTTTAAATTTACTGAATTTTAAACGCTCATATAATTCATAATTATTTGTTTCCAAGGATACAGAGAAATCCAATCATTCAGTCAGGGGCGGTAGAGTGTTAATTTTTATTAACTATTGTTTTATCAATTATGAGTTATGTCCGAAAAAGAAGTTAAGTTTAGGGAGGGTAGGGGTGCATTTTTCAACGAATTTTGACATACGTTAAACGCGTGTCGTCTGTTTTGTTTTTTTTTTAATTTATTAACAACAAAAAGGTTTTCGGCATTTCTTCCGTTAAATTCCTATTTGTATACTTATTCATGATCGAATAGTGCCTTGTGATCAGAAATTAATCCTATATGACAATCCTAAACAGTGGACACAATGGATTGATCATAGTGAAGGACCAAAACCGCATCGAAAACAGAAATTGTTCCATCAGAATATTATGTGTATTGGCAGCTATCCTTTACAACAACCGAACCTCCTCAAGGAGGCACCATATATTGAGAGTGTTCTTTACGATGACGTTCTCCGTTGTATTACGTTATTTCCTTGATTTTTTTTTTTGGGGGGGTACACATTGTTTCAGTTTCTTCATAACTACGTAACGCAATTTTAAACTCAGTGAAAGTTATTTTTTTTACCTTTTTTGAGTTATAACTGTCGTGAATGGTTTGAATGTTGGTGGTAATCCCTTTAAAACCATGGCTATTAGCAGCCCATCTGAGACAGTCTCACCTGCAATTTTTAAGGCATTTGTAGCTCGTATAATATAATCTGTTACAGATTCATTTTCTCGTCTCTTTAACGTGGTTAGTTCAGTATATAAAGCAACAATTCTAGGCTATCTTTTGACAAGTAGTGTTCTCGCAAAATTTGTAGAGCTTGTCCTTGGCTTCTCTCATTATCAAAGACAAACTCCTGTCGTCCAGGAAATGTATTAATTCAGCGAACACGGTTGCATTTTTTTCCATAAAATCATCATCCCCCTTCTGGTCCTCTTCGCAAAGGATGATGTCATGGAGTTTTTGTATTCTGAGGTAGCCTAAGAATTTCGTTTCCCAAAATTTATATCTCGATTCATTCCCGTCAAGATATAGTCGTGGTCTACGCTCATAACCAATGTTGTTCATGATGACGGTCGTCTTTGAGTATAGAATCCAGAGGTTAGCAGTGAATATTTCGAAGACAGTAGGGAAGCGTAGTTCAGGTTAGCAGTGGATATCCCGGTAAAGTAGCAGAGCATAGTTCAGTAGTTCTTCCTTCTGTTCTTTCGCCTGACAAGTTGGCACTGGACATTCGGAGAGAGTAAACAAAATGGCCGCCTTTATACACGCCGGATTGAATATTTTACATCTTCTGATTTGTTAAACTTCTATTGGTGGACTATAAAGTGAGTCAACTCATTTTGACTTGCTCATTAGTAAACACATATACATCCCCTCGTGTGTATCTTTGTACTTTTTTGCGATTGACCTGAGTTTCTATTGCGTTTAAAAGATAAGCTTTTAAGTTGAAATTCTTGCAACCTTTTTTGATTTTCAGTTTTGCTCGTTCTGTTTTTGCATTTGTCGTTTTTTTTCCCTTTGTTTTCCGTTTGAATTTTATTTTTGCTTTTTGAATTAATTTGCCTTTTTCTGTCATTTTTTTTCCTTTTGTGAATTTTCCTTGCCTTTGTTGTCCATTCTTCTTTTGTTTGAATTGTTTATTACCGTTTGAGTTTGTACGTTTGTTTTTGTTTATTTGGATTATTTGACGTATGTGAAAACACAAAAAACATAAGTTAAAAGAAGAAAAAAAGTTTAATTGTTTGGCGTGGTGGGCCGAAAAATCACATCATGGCCGACAATAACATTGACGAAGGCAATACACCGCCTTCAAAACCGGTGTCACCTCAGGAAACGGCTTGGGTTAAAAATAGGCCGCCGAAAAAAGATCCAGCTTTCTATTGTGACCACAGGAACAAGTTTGAGGGATAATTCCAAGGGAATGAATTTCTCACCATTCAAGAAGCCCTGAATGCAGCAGACACCAGAACAATTTCTTTACTGACTTCGGATGTAAAAACCCGTAAGTTGATCGGTGTCGGCAGAGAAGTAATAGAAGAGGCCGTGAAGTCTCTGCAGATTAGCCCGAAAATTCTGGCTAGAAGAACAAATGCCCTATGGGACATACTGCTAGCTACAGAAGAACAAGCAAAGCAACTGGCCGGAAGTCTGCTCACTACCAAAAACTTGCGCATGCAGACTGAATATATGGGCACTCGCAGGACGAATGTCACTATACATGGGGTCCCAGCAGTTATCAGCGAGGATAGGATGGGGGCCTTTTTCGTCAAATATGGAGAAGTGCACGAAGTAAAGGCCCTCGTCAGTAAGAGCAGCATCCAAACAGGAGATATGGAGGTTCAAGTGACGGTGAACAGAGATAACTTTAGGGACATACCAAATACTCTGGTTTGCCGAAATAGGAGAATGTTGGTCGTAGTGGAAGGAAGAAAGCCGTGTTGCTGGGCGTGTGGTGCGTCAGGGCACATGTCCAAGGAGTGCCCTGTGAAAAATTTGAAACAGCCTATGCCCCCTCCAGCAGCAACAACAGCAGCGGTGGCCGCAAAGACACCAGAACAAGATTCAACTGGGAAACCTCCCGAAGGAGCTTGGAAAGAGGTAGATAGGGGACGGAAAATTACTAGCATTGCATCCACACAGGAAATACCCCAACAGAAGAGACAGCTCGAAAAGAGGCAGCCTGACAAGACACCACAGAAAGAAGTGCAGCCTTCAAAGGTGCAGGAGAAGGTGCCACAAAAACAAAGACAACAACAGCAGCAGCAACAACAGCACCAGCACCATCAACATCAGCAACAACAGCAGCAGCAGCAACAACAACAAATAAAGATGGATCAGCAAGCCAAACAAGAACAAAAACAGCAAGAACAAAAAGAACAAAAACAGCAAGAAAGGGAAACACCAATAGAGGCAGAAAATATGCCGCCTCCCAGAGCAGCATCCCTAAAAAGAAATCGTGAAGATGATGAAGAAGAAGAGTCCAAACTAAGACTCTCTGGACGCGGTAGAGAGGAGAGTGTCAACGTTAGAACCAGGGCACGCTCCTTCCCTGCTTCGCCGGAAAGAAGCAAGATCGAGCACATAAGTCTCCCTTCTTCCCCCATCCGTACACCGTCTCCCACCCCCTCCATATCCTCGCTCAGTTCTCTACCCCCCCACCTCACCCGTCTACTTCTTCCTCTCCTCCTCACCCTGCTAGGGAGAAAAAAAGAAAAAAGATTTATCCAGGCCCGGAGGCCATATGTAAAGTAGACAAAGAGGAAGTGAGAAAGGGACGCTCGAAACAAAGAAAAGTCCCTGTTAAAACCTCTGTTCAAACTAGAGGAATTCGATGGGAAATCCGTCGAAGACCCCAAAAACTTTCCCGGTGCTCCAGGAATAATTACCTGTGTCAGAGACGGGTAACTATTTGAAAGTCTGGGGACACCTCTTCGAAGCCAAACAAGCATATGAAGAAAATGAAAATGAAAACATAAGAAAGTTGAAGCAATTTTGTTCAGGGAGGGTCCCAGTTTTACTCCATCCCTCTTTATATAGGGCAGTTAAATTAACATACCCTATGGACGTTGGCGGTATTGTCCTGGATGGTCGGATGACGACGGAGTTGAGCTGGAGGATGACTTTGTTGTCTATTCAGCATATGGGGACCGGTTTGCCAGAGGAGTTTCTTTGCTTGTCAGACGTACTCTTGATGCGAAGGTGGACCTTGTGTATACCGATGCCGAGGGCCGGTTGATCGTGGCCAATATTGCCGTGAAAAGTGGTTCGTTCCGAGTCGTTGCGGTTTATGCGCTCATTGACCAGGAGGAGCGGGTCTGGTTTTTTCGGCAGTTGGGGCCGTTCCTAGTGGATTCAACGCGCCTAGTTTTAATGGGGGACTGGAATGCCATCCTGGACCCAAAGTTAGACAGAGGGCGGGGTGCTAGTGGGAGAAGGGGCGATCGTAGCCTGGTTGATCTGATCGACGATTATGGTCTCGTCGATAGATACCGGGTCGAAAAATGTAGACGTGGGCTCTTAATTGGCCGTCTGACAAGGTAGTTAGCTACCTTGACAGAATGTTAGTTAGAAGAGCCGACATAGATCTACTAGATTGCCCTACGTTCCACTGGGTAGGCTACGCGGTCCACAAACTCGTTTTTGCCCGGGTGGCGTTAGAACATAGGCCTAGAATGGCTGGGTACTGGAAGTTCAATCTGTCTTTACTGGACAGGCGGGACTTCCAGAAACAGCTGACTAGATTAGTGGAGCGGGAACTAGTAGGGGCTGTTATCGGGAATAAGTGGTGGGAGCGACTTAAGTCTAGGATTAGGTCTTTCACCACTGATTTCAGCAAACGGCTCGCTCTAGATAGAGCTTATAAGGTGAAGACGCTTAAAGCTAGTTATACCCGGGCGGTGGCTGGGAGGGATCCCCTAGAGATAGCCTTAGCTAGGGAGGCCCTGGATCGTTTGTATAGCGAGCGGTACATGGGCCAGGTAATTAGACATAAGTTAAGCAAGATGTCTTCTGAAGCCGTGAACTTGGGCGCAGATCTGCGCAGGGAAGAAGTCCGTTGAGGTGGCGATCGTTACATTCGTGAAGTCAAGTCCCCGGAGGGGCGTACTCTTCAGGCTACTGACGACATGAGCGAGGCGTTTCGGCTCCATTTCGAGAAACGGTTTACCAAGGAGCCTGGTCTCCGTGAGGAGGAGTTTCGCAGCTATTTAGCTGACTTTCCTCGGCTTTCGCCGACTGAAGCGGCTAGCTGCGAGGGAGAGATCACGGAGAGCGATCTCTACGCGGTATTGAAGAAGGTCGGCAGAGGCAATTGCCCGGTCTGGATAGTTTGCCCTATGAATTGTACTTGAGGCTGTCGCACATCTTTGTTCCGATTTTGATAGCAGTGTTCAACAACTGGTTTCGGTCGGGGTCCATCCCCAATCGGATCACCAGGAGCGTGATCACTCTGTTGAAAAAGGGCAAAGGTGGTGGGAGAAGCTAGATGATTACAGGTCCATAACTCTGCTAAACAAGTTAAAGATTATGGCCAAGATCCTGCAGGAGCGTTTGCAGTCAGTTGCCGAGTCTCTGTTGGGACCTGAGCAGACTTGTTCTGTGAGGGGTCGAACAATTCAGAGCAACCTGCATCTGATCGCATGATCATAGAGGGTGTAAAAGACGACGAAGAAGCCGCGCTGATCAATTTTGATCAGTCCAAGGCATTTGATAGGTTTGACCATCGCTACCGTGCTACTGTCCTGCAGGCCGCTGGATTCGAACCCAACTTCTGCCGCTGGATTAGCCTCCTGTATCGCTCCCCCAGTGCTGTGGTACAGGTGAACGGAAGGTTGTTGGACGCTTTCGTGCTGTCTAGGTCGGTTCGTCAGGGTTGTCCACTGTCGCCTCTCCTTTATGCTTTGGCGTTGGAGCCTCTCCTTCGCCGGCTGAAGGACGAGACCGGCAGTCTGGCCCTACGTGGAATTGCCGTGCCTGGAGGGTCTCGAGCTAGGGTTTCCGCGTACGCCGATGACGTATCTGCTTTCGTGTCGTCCTGCAACGACATTGAGGCGGTACAGAAGGCGCTTGATCGGTACGAGAAGGTGACAGGGGCGAAGATAAACCGCGACAAGTCAACCGGCTTGCGGTTAGGTGCCTGGAAGGGGGTCGCTCTTCCGGGCCCCTTCGGTTGGACGGACGGTCCTGTCCGCATTCTTGGAGTGTGGTTCGGGCCCGACCTCCAGCTGGAGAAGAATTGGTCTGAAGTACGAGCAAAAGTCGATTCTGCCGGTAAGACTTGGAATCGACGGAGGTTGTCCGTGAAGGGCAGGGCGGAGGTGTGTGTTACATACATTTTCCCCCTGATTCTTTATCGATTGTCCGTACTTCCTCTCTGTAAAGACCACAGGAAATTGCTCGAGCGATCGCTATCCCCCATTTTATGCAGGGGACGCGTGAACAGGGTCGACAGACGAGTCTGCACTAAACGTCCGTGTCATGGGGGGCTGGGAATGCCGCACCTTATGAGTCACATCTAGGTTGGTTTTCCTACGCCGCGCATTGACTGGAGGAGATCCGATTCTGGAGGGGATTGTTAGGGACGCCTTCCCTAGCCTTACCATCATCCCCCCATCTCGCGGGTTGAGCGCCGTTGTAAACCGCTGGATGAATCGGATTTCCTTTGCGAGTGTCGGTTGGCCTTGAAGGCCATTCCCCGGTCCAGTGACCTTTCTCGGCCTAGGAAGGTCTTCTATCGTGGATTAGTGGAGGGACGCGCGAAGGATTCCCAACGAGATACGCTCGGCTTGTCGGAGGAGGAGTATCGCCCAAGACCTCAGTAACCCTGAGTTTTCGCTTACCTGGCGATTGGCTCGGAATCGGCTGCCTCTCAATGACAAGCTTTCATATGGGGTTTGGCGGATTTGCCAGACTGTGAACGGTGTGGCATTGGTTTAGAAGAAACGGCTTCGTACGCCTTCTACCATTGCCCCCG
>CAHIKZ030005572.1:332500-372500 GCA_903632075.3 Acanthosepion pharaonis | reverse complement strand
AAGCAGATTATTAAACGATCTTTACAATATTATCAATTATTTAATTAAAATTTTAAAAATATGAAAACAATTCTTGTCAAACTTAATTGTTCATCGAAAACTTTTCTACTTAATACAATAGTGTCTTTAATAAATCGTATTTAGTATCTGTCTATATTTCTGAGATGGAGTATTATGTACAAAATTTATATTACTCGGACTATTAAAAACTATTCAAATTAAATAATTTCATAATTTTTTGTATTTTTATTTTACAATTAAATGCAAAAAAAAAACAAAGAATTATGACATTATTTCATTTTCGGTGAGTGGGTTAACTGTTTTACGAAGATAAATTGATAATTTACATTCTCCAAGGAGTCCTGTTTTTAACTAAAAAAAAAAAAATGGCACTAAAAATTGAATTTCTCGAAATTTCATGAAGTTAATTAAATAGGTGGTAAGATATGTAAAAAAAAAATACTTTTGCCATGATTTTTTAAAAGAAAATTTCCAAAAAAAATTAAGTATTTGTGAATACGTCTTGAAAGTTTCATTAAAATCCGACAATTATTTGATTTTTGCTGTAATTTCCAAATCAATGTTCTTCACCCGAAAAAAGAAAACACAAAACACTAATCGTAATTATTACCTCGCCGTAAACAAAACAACATTTTAACCAATATTTCGCCCGTGCTAGGAAGGATTAAAAATTAAAAAAACAAAAAAATAAATAAATAAAAAAAATATATTAGCCTTTCCTCTTAATAATAAAAATATATTTTTCCGATAAAACTTTGTTTTTTATTAATTTGGGGGCCTTTTTTCATCATGCTATGCTGTTTTCAGGAGCAATGGATAGCGGCTCGGATCGAGGAATCGGCGAGACGAGTTCGAATTCCAGTCGAATCCATTACATTCAGTTACATGCTGATATCCTTGAGAAAGGTATGGAACCACTTCTTCTCTCTTCAGCTATGGGTAAATAGCAAAACAGACCGGGTTGGGTGGCAACTGGTCTACCGCAGAAAGAAATGGCAACCTACTGCGAGAAAATCAGCCCGCCAGTCATACATAGAAAGATACATGATCGCGTAAGCGTGTATCATACATGGCATATAACTAACTGATGGTGTTTATCCGTGTAAGAGAAACTAATGATATAATTCAGAATTTCCACACTATTTCAAATAAAAGGCAAGGAAGATAATCCCCGTTAATTAAGGGAGGAGTGATAACAGCCATATGACATGAGAAAACTATTTTCCTGTTTGAAAGAAATATTCTATAAATTGATTGATTTATTCGTTTTCTGCGGCTTATCGATCCTGTAGGTTATTTAAAGCCAGGGCATATTTTAAATTGTATGTATGATTTGGAGATAATATCGGTTTAAGGATACAGGTCTTAATAATTAACCTATAGCTGGAGCTGAATCGGTGGATTCATACCTCTCCTAAGGTTATCTACTTGTAAGTGGGAACAACGAATCAATCAGATCTAGGATTAAACATTCCAAGTCATTATTCATTACACCACCCTCTCATACAAGATTACAGCACATGTTATTCCCAAGCGGTCACCCATTTAAGTACTGACCAGACTTGGCGTTACTTAACTTTGGTGATCGTCCGGGAATCGGTGATTTAGGCGTAAGCGTTTAAGTTTTTATAAAGTATAAGCGTACTTGTCGTTTCCATTTTTTTTATCATTTCATCCCAAGCAAGGCAATAAAGCCACTACGACGCAAGGGTTTACACAGAATGAAAGAATATAAGAAAAATAAAGAAATATTATTAATGAGAGAGAATAAAAAAATAAAACGGAATTAAAACAATTTCCCGAAAAACATAAAACTTCCTCGTTAATTCCCTGCTCTGTCAATGTCATTCTGATCATCCTTCTGTAGAACCACATCTCTGTTGCCTCAAATCACTTTTCATCTGGGAGTAAATGCATAGTGCCCACTGCCGTTGATATTACGTAGGTTTTGAGAATTCAGTTCTTTGTTTCTAATGAGATTTTGCTGCAATTCCTGGGAGGTCTCTTGCATATATAGAAATTCACTCGCAAGTCGTTATGCCTACCTCATCCTTCAAATATAAAAACAACGCCATCAACACAAGCATGATGATCAAACTTCCGCACATGAACAAATGTGTCAACCTCTCGGGGACATAGTCACATGCTTATGTTTAGGCAAATATTAAAGAATTCTGTGGTACAAAACGAGATATTTAATAGAATTTAAAAAAAATCGTAGATGTTAACACCTTTAAGCATTAAAAATAAGAAACCATGCGAAACATGCATCGTGTAACATCAAGGTATTATTACTTTGGGCTAACACAATATTTTAGTATATGTGCTTGATAATTCCCAGTTGACAAGCATTATTATTATTATTATTATTATTATTATTATTTCCTTTGATTTTTAATGTCTACATATTTCTTTCTGGGTTCCGCCCATAAACGTAAGGTTAGAAACGGCATCATGACATTTTCCACTGATCAATTAAAAAACAGCACAAACATATTTTACATATATAAAATCCTTCGTAAGGTGTGGGCTGTACTCTTGAGAACATTATTATTATTATTATTATTATTATTATTATTATTATTATTTTATTTCCTTTGATTTCTGGTGTTTACACATTTATTTCTTTCCGGGTCCCACCTAGAGACCTAAGGTTAGAAATGGCATCATGGCAATTTCCACTGACAAAAAAAAAAAATATTTTACATAGATAAAGCCCTTCATAAAGTGTAGGCTGTGCTTGTCAGAACAATTTTTTGTATCTCTTTGAACATGGACTTCCAGGAAACCCTTAAATTATTCTATAGGAATCTTTTTCAACCGGTCCTAGAGCACCAACTACAACAGGTATTGCTGGTGTTCCTATGTGTCACATTTTTGGGATTTCTATTTCAAGGTCCTTGTATTTTGACAGCCTTTTGAATATCTTCAAAGATACACTGCAGTCTTCAGGGACTGCCATATCAATAAGGAGGCACTTTTTTCTGGTTTTTTGGTCTCTAATAACAATGCCAGGGCGGTTGGCTTTGATTGTTCTGTCAGTGTGTATTGTGTAGTCCCATAGAATTGTAACAGGTTGTATCTCCGTAACCAGGTCGGGGTGGTGTTCATACCAGTTTCTTTCAGTTTCCTTTCCGTAGAAGTTGCAATTATTATTATTATTATTATTATTATTATTATTATTATTATTTCCTTTGTATACTTGTTTCCTTCCGGATCCTAACCAGAGACTTAAACCCAGAAATGGTATCATGGTATTTTCCATTGATTATTTATTTTCATATTTTTTTTTATTCATTTTAGCTTTTTATTGAAACAACCTAAAATGACAGAGATTTTCTATAGATGAAACCCTTCGTTAGCTATGAACTTTAGTTTTGAGAACAATTTTTTGTATATTTTTTAAGGCGTGGTCTGCTAGGGATACCTTCAAACAGTCTATCAGAACTTTTTCCAGTTACACCTAGGGCTCCAACTACAACTGGAATTATTGATATCTTCCATGTGCCACACCTTTCAGATAACCATTTTAAGTTCCTTGCAATTTAAAAGTTTATCGAAGAACTTCAAAGATACATTACAGTCAGCAGGAGATGTCATATCAATAAGAAAGTAAATTCTCTTTTTGTGGTCTTTTATCATTATCTTTGGGCGATCCTGTCTTTGTTTGTCCTGTCCTTGATTCTTCTTCTTCTTCTTCTTCTTCTTATTATTATTATTATTATTATTATTATTATTATTATTATTATTATTATTTGTGCCAAATCTGATTACTCGCCTCAGACAAAGTGTCGCCAAATCAAAAATAAACGAAACAATATGAGTCAGTAGGAAAACATTACCTACGCCTCATTGTTCAATGTTGGCATTGATTAAAACAAAATATATTAATGCGAAATATAAAAAAAAAGAATTGAATGTAACGAAACAGACATTGGTTCTGCAATTGGACCTGGGGGTCAAAAGTCTTCTCCATCATACTCGTCTTAATCCGGGAAGACAAGTTGAATTCTAGAATGTTTGGAGCAAAAATTACCACCGTTACTTTTCTTGTAACTGATGAGAATGGTGAAAGAAAAAGAAAAAAAAAATCTAACTTTAATAAATAACAAAGATGCACAGATGTAGACAAGGTAAAATTTCATAATTACAATTTTTGTTTTTTTAGTTACATTAATTCGTCTCATATTTCTACATTTTTCGGCGTTAAAATATTTTGATAAGCCAATGTTTGCCAGGGACGAATATTGGCATAGAATTAAATCACAAACAGACGGAAAGAAAAAAAAACAATCGCATGTTGTTTTAAATATAATTTAATGTTAATGCCCCACACTTAACTGTGTACAGTTGGTCTTAAATTGTGATTTAGAAAACCGATTTTTGCTAATAAAATTTCCCCGTAGATAGTTTCATCCATCTTTTAGTATTTTGTGGGTACCAAAACATTTTGAATGTACTGGTAATTTTCTACACAGGTCTACCTTAGATAGATGTGTTATCTTATCATTAGAACTAATTTTAATGTCTACCTCACTTTAGTCAACGGAGATGTGGTTCTACAGAAGAATAATGAGGATATCATGGAGCGAGTGTGTGAGCAACGATACGGCTCATAGAAAGAAAAGATTATTCCGGGTTTTATCTCATTTTTATGGAATTAGGAATTTATATATATAGGAATATAGGAATTTAATAGCTCATTTTTATTAGTCGAATTAAGATAGACACTTAGTTTTAGGTTATTGTCATTACGGCATAACATAGTATCTAGGAAATGTAAATTATTCTTTGTTTCTGTTTTGAAAATCAACTTCTTCGTCTGTTCGGCAATGTTTGATTTATCTACAGTTATATTATATATATATATATATATATATACATATATATATATATATATATCTTTTATAAAATCATCGTTCCGTTTAATTATGATCACGTCGTCGTCACGTGGACGGTGTTGTGATTTCAGTTATCTGTTTGGATTGGTATTGCTTTTATGTCTATCGTTTTTTTCATGTTGAATTGTATATGGTCTACGTTAATTATGTTTTATGAATATGTCCTGAAGATGGTCTATTAGACCGAAACGTCCGACGTTGACATTGTATTAACATTAAAACAGCATAATCGCATATTAGGATTTTTTGTTTGTTTTTTCAGTATATTTTTCTTCATACTGTCGGATCTATATCCATATATTTGCTTACATACATATATATATATATATATATATATATATATATATATATATATATATATATATATATATATATATATATATATATATATATATATATATGAATATATATATGTATATATATATATATATATATGTATATTTATGGGATAAAGTACTCAATATCAGAGATAGAGCGTGTGCAAATATAAAAGTGAACATAGTAGTCAACACTTAGAGGCGACAGTCTGTTTCATGCTAGATGCATAACGGATAAAAATTTGGATAAATATTCGGAAATCTAGTGTTAACGAAAAAGGCGGGTGTCTCTATTTTCTCGACACCCGCCTTTTTTCGTAAAAGCAAAGGAAAACTGAGAGGAAAAAGGTGTATATATATATATATATATATATATATATATATATATATATATATATTATATATATATATATATATATTTAAGATATATATATAAAGAGAGAGAGAGATGCTCATGCGTATATAAGTGCACATAACTGTGTATATATGCACAAGCCACCAAGCAAATATATGAATATCAATACACGTATATATATATATATATATATATATATATATATATATATATGAAGAACATGACTCGATTATCAGGTTAATGTTTGTTTTTAGCAACTTGCGAAGCTGGTAGAAACTGCTGACTAACGAAGGCTATATTCTATGTTGGATTTCCTCATCTCCGATGCCAAATTTGTTATAATCTATCCATACACCGACTTATTTGAAATGTTTAATATCTACTAAATCCAAATATAGCAACAAAAGTTAAGAAAAAGGAAGAACCCATATCGCTCACGTCCTGTACAGACTTGGCACATCAAGGAATAAAGATGTCAATTATACATTTATACTTTAAGCCTATTTGAATTTTATTTATTACTAGCCGAGGTACTTGGCGTTGTCCGGGTGTACTTGGCGGCAACTGTATAATCGCACCCCAGTCTAGTAATCTTTCTTTGTTCTTAATAAAAGAATTCCATCGATAAAAAACCAACTGTATGGTGTTGCTCGTGGTTAAATTGTTTCAATGTTTCGATGCTCATCTAGTGAAAATCTTGTTCACGTTTTATTTTGCCATGGTTTTTGCAAAAAGTCGTTCCCACGTTTAGTTTCATCGATTTTCCTGCCAAAACCGGGGGAGATGGAGATTGGAAAGTTGGACTTGATCTAACGTGGTACATTTGCAAAATGTGTGTAAAATTATATCGAAATTAGTTGTGAAATGTGGATGTGCAAAAATAGCATACATATACACAGGCACACACAGACAGACACACACACATACAGATATCTTCTGTTTTGTAGATATAGATTATGTCTCTATTTTCATAAAAGATATTTTATCCAATCTTTACGTAATATATTTTAATAATATTTTAATACATTTTAATAATATTCTTAAAATATGTTTTACAGGAATTCCTCTTGTTTTTATTTGAATTTAATGTTCTATTTTACTCTATTTATTTTGAATCAATTCACCCCAAGCAAGGTGATAATGCCACTAAGATGTAGTGGGAGCTACTGAGAATGTAATTGACTGAGAAAGTCTTTAGAAGGAACCAGAAACCCAATCCTAAACAAGAAATAAGTGTTAAACATCTACTCCTGTTCAAAAGACCGGGAAGAATTTTGAATCGGACAATAAGCAAATCTGTCTACTCCTATTGGAAAACATAAGCAAGCAAATAGAGTTTTATTTAAACATACTTCATACACTTCAACAGACGAATCTCAATTTCTGTTTTTTACAAGATACTCTTTCCATAAACCTCTTGTGCCAGACATGGATACTAACACGAGTTGGTGCTTTAATATTTTATACTCTAATTCTTCTGAACCAGTGTGTCTGATTTGGTCCCTAAAACTCAGAATACACATTGCCATTTCTCTTGCAGTATTGTCATTTTCATTTAAACCCAGGAATCAATAATAAAAACTTTTAACATTGACACGAAAAGACAAACGAAAGGGAATTAAGAAAAGAACAAAAAAATTAGAACTTTAATAATATTTAATGCGCAGATATATTTTCTGCTATCCAGGCAAAATATTGCGGAACATTAAATATAGTTTTAAAACATTCAGGGTTGAACCTGACGTGTTTTTTTTTTTTTTTTTTTTTTTTTGTGTAGTGGTTCCCCCTCACAGATTTTTTATTACTGATAATTATTTGCATTATTTACATTATTCGGACTATTGTCCTCATCTTTGTCGTCATATTTATCACAACGTTTCGGCCGTTGTACGCTCCGGCCTTCTTCAGGTGGTTGGAATGTCGAACTGAATCCTTTATTTCGCTCACTGGGGTAGACTGTTCTAGTTCCACGTGCCATGTTTGATGGATGTCAGCTATCAGTTATCTCCTGTTAATTTTCCCTCTGAAATTTCTCCACTGCCTTAACCGGGTATTGAACTCACACTCTTAGGGTCTTGTCACTGGATCTAACCAACGCCTTTATCGACAGACTCTGATAATTGTTTTTTTTTTTCAAAAATATATTGTTGGTAATATTTTTTTTAAAAATGTATTACTGGTAATTTTTTTTTCAAAAAAAAGTATTGCTGGTTTAAAAACCTATTTTTATACTTTCATAGTGTTTTGATCCCTTTTGGAGGTTAACTATTTTCACATAGCTGAGAATGTGACAGATGCTGCCACCCCATTTCAGTTTGGAACTGGAAACACCAGCAATTAAACAGATGGTCCCATGCTCCACAAACCTTCTGATCAAAGCCTTGCTGTTGGGTGCAATCTATTGTCTTACCCAGGACGCGGATGCCGGACAACGCATAACACACGCTGCTGAAGTAATCTGATCACGACCGTCACATCATTCCGTTGTTGTTGTTATACTCTCCTGAACGCATGGCGCGAGATCGAACACGCTATTTCAAAACATTATTGTATATGTCCTATATGTTGTATAGTTTTCGCGCTATTTCTGTTGTACATAATCTCAGTAAGCTTTTATTTCAGTAACATTTTCTAGAAATTAGTTAGAGAATGACAAGTGTTCTGCTGTGTCAATTGCTTTTACACAGACGTTAAACAAAGCGATCTGTTGCATTCTAATACTTTATCGATATATTTGTTAATTGCTCCTATATAATATATCGTCATATCTTCTGGCTGCTTTTATAATGTTTATTTTTAGTATGAGAATAGTTTATATGTGAGCAGATATTAGAATGTATATATTTATTTCCGAAAGTCTTTATTAATCTCTTTTATCATAGACTTATTTTAAAAGAAAGAAACACCATTGCTAGACAGGTTTTTATGCTACGTGTTCCGCTTCTATTCATTTTATAAAGTGGATAATTATGCCACGCCAAAACCTCTTATCCTTTGTAGCTATAAATAATATTTGTCTCGAGCCTGTCAAGTAGGTTACGCTCTGTGACTTTCTCTCAATCTTTCGTTGAATATATCCTGTGAGCGACAATTATTGGAATATCAGCAAACGACATCATCCCAAGGAAAACTAGATATATCCGCATAAGCGATTTAAATCAATCGGATAACATACTGGGAAATATTTCTGTATTTCTAAAGGTCTGTTAATATGCCACCGTTCCTTTTTTAAATTTATTTTATTTTTGTTCTAAAACTTTTTGAAATGCGAACTTTATTTAGACTGTTATTATCTTTACAAAATCCACCTGTATGACGGTTGGTATTATTTTCATTTTCGAAGCATACCTACTTGTATAGTAGTCCCCGAAAAACAAACGAAATTCTTCACTCAATTAAGAGTAAGCATGATAGCTGAAATATATGTATATCTCAGTTAACACTATGAAAAAAACATTATATTATAGTCTTTAATTATATTTTTACAATGATGTTCACCTTATACCAAGCCCAAGAGCCACTCGAGGTAGAGGGTTACAGACTATTCCTAGTGTTATAGTAACTTACCCACGCACGCATGGACTCTCCCAGCTATAAATAGGAGCAGGTACTGAGGGAAGTTTCCAGCAGTCAGCTCTGACAGTCGAGCCGAACATTCTTGTTGTAACACTCTCGTTTGTATATGTTTGTATTACTGTTTCTGTTAATATATTTGTTCAACTCAATTCCTCTTTTTTGTCTTTATTTCTGGCATAACAAAGCCATAACTCCAAGCAAGGTGATAATGAGAACCAAGATGCAATGTGCTACCGGAAGTGAAAGAAAAAGAAAATACATTATAGGGAACGGGAAACCCAAACTTTTTTTTTCTGTTCCCATGAATATAAAGGAGTGCAAACCTATCTACTCTTATTGATTTTATAGGTAATATAGTATACGCGTATAAAATATGCGTAATGCATATAATATCTGTCGTATACTAAAAGGTGCACCTGATTAGTCAAGAGTAGAATTTGAAGAGAATTTACAAGGGAAAAACTCTGTCCTCGCATTAGGATTTTTTAAGACTTCAAGTTGTCTGAAGAAAGGATGGATAGAAGCTATATCCTTATTTAACCTATTAGAGACCCATCATTATGCATGAGAACCAAACTTAGTAGAGGCTATAGAGTGTCTCATTCTATCAGCAAATAAGGACTTAATCTATTTGAGGGCGCATTTATAATTGTTACGAGCAGACACGAATAGGCGTCTGCTGTGCTCGGAACTATCATGCTAGTCCATCCGGAAAAAAAATAGTTCCAGGGTGTTATAACGGCTGAAGTGGCCGTTGTAAACCAAGCAGAAAATTCTAGGTTCACATGGGATTTCCCAGAATATAGAAAAGGAGCGATGTCAAGTTTAATTCAAGAAGAAATCTCTGTAACACAGTTGGTTAAACATATCAATTGAAGATTGCATCTCGAAGAAAGTTACGAAATGAATCATATATATATATATATATATATATATATATATATATATATATATATATATATATATATATATATATACATACATACATACATATATATATTAGGTTGGTGCAAAAATAATGACGTAATAATGTCGTTTTTTAACGTATTTTTTAACGTCAAAAACGACATTATTACGTCATTATTTTTGCACTATTCCAATATATATATATATATATATATATATATATATATATATATAATATTTTATTGAAATTTATTTAAGTTTCCACATGTCCTCCATCATTAGCTATACAAAGGGTAATACGATTTTGCAGTTCACGGATAAAATTGCCAACTAATTTAGAGTAATGCCTGAAATCACCTTATTTTAGCTATACTTAAAACTGGGTATAGTAAACGTTATAACATTTTTTACAGATTATTTCTATCGCAAATACAAATAAAGTTATACATTTTTTAAAGTGCACACGAACTTTATGGACATGGTGTATATTTGTGTGTGTGTGTTTTCTTTTACAATTTACAGTCGCCGAAAAAAGAAAAATGTACGCTTTCCGCTACACTTACAACTTGTATATTACAAACAGTTGCCACTACCCCACGATGCCCCCTCTACACCAGAAACTCCGAACGCACTTCCTAAAGCGAACCAGAACTGCAGGCAGTCGCGTGCATCCCAATGCTTCCGTTCACTTTTCCACGCATGCGTATCACTGTGAAGTGGACATGTCGGCGGGGTAAGCGCCCAACACCAATAGATAAATAAATAAATGAGGATTATTGCCACCCAACTGCACCCCTACCCGGACCATCCCAAGTTTGCACTCAGTGCTTTCCGACAGGGTGAAAGCGTTGACTGTGTTTGAAACGTAAGAAACAGGCATTTACAGGCCGCCGGCGTTTATGGATCCATCACCTACACACCACACCATCAGCCCATCCATTCGGGCATTTTGTTTCTTTTCTTTTCTAAATACGTACGCCTGTGTAAGTACCCGATATTTGAATATGTGAGGTTAGTTCTGCCTTCCTGCCCAAAGACTTCCGGCAGAGTAGAAACGCACGCACACACATGTGTGCGCTCACACATACACATACACGTGCACAAACACGCACTAATCACACGCGCGCACACACAACACAGAAGTATCCGTATATATGTATATAAAATGGAAAAGTCACGCCATCAGGCATGAAAAACTAATATATATATATATATATATATATATATATATATATATATATATATATATATATAGTACATAGTTATCTCTATTAATTCGATATAAGCAATGTTTAAAATGATTTTTTTTAAAATAAGAAAGCTTTCTTGAAGCTTTCAATTTAGCTTCAATTGAAAGCTGAAGGATTTAAAAATTATTATTTTGAGTAAGCAAAATACTCTGGTGTATTTCAAACACAAATTATATTGATGGGAATTACATTAAAATCGATCAAATTGGACAGTTTTTACACATTTGTAAACAAAAGTTAATCCTTGATTTTAAAAATCTTCCAAAAATAAAAAATATATATTTCTGAAACGTTATTTGAGGAAAATTAGCAAATTTAAAGTTAAATCTTATTTGCACGGAATATTACATATAGCATAAAATGCTGTATGCAAATATTTTTAAAAACTGGGTCTTGTTTTTCTGACGTGTTAATCGATTTATTTACATCCGATTGACAGCCGAACTTGATCATAGTTAAGTATGCTGAAGCTGATGATAATATTTGAGGGATTTATTTTTCGCTGTAAATGGGTACATACCTTAAATCAAGTGACGGTTAAATGCTAGATTTATTGGTTTGTACACCCACACTTCAGAAATTCTGCGCGTAATCCCACATACAAAAAGAAATCTAAATTCTTTTAAAAATATTTTACGTTGTCAGATTATAATAAGCCTTGCAATATATATTGAATAAATATAGTATTAATTAATAACAATATTTCCTAACAATTATCCCATTGAAAATTAATTTTAAAATATTTAAAATCTTTATAAATTATTCACTTTAATATTGTAAAAACTGAAAATAAATCTTGTATAAATTTATTTTTCGTCATTTTTTTCTACAGACAATATTTTTCTTTAACTTATTTTATTCATAAAAAAACAATTAAAGGATTCTTTAATTAAATATTTTCTGAGTTTTATTGCGGTTTTCATTTTTCGATTCAGGACAAATTTTCGGTAAGTCGTGGTTTGCGCAAAAAAAATTCAATGATATAAATTCTTCAAAGGATTCTTCTTTTAACTGATATAATCACTAAAATTTATCACGTTGAATTTCTCAAGTTTTCATAAAATTAAGTAGGTCCCGACACATACGTAAAATATTTTTACTAAGATTTTCTAATACAGGCATTAACTAATAATTTAATTCATTTGTGAATAAGTCCTGAAAATTTAATTTAAATCTGACAATTATTTGATTTTTGCAAGAATTTCCAAGTTAATGTGTCTGTCACTGTAAAAAGAGCAGAAAATTTGCTATGTTAAATGTTAGTTAGTACAACTGCTGTCGCAAGAAAAAAAAGTTTTAATCAAAATTTTGAATGTTCTAAATTTTTTCTTACTGGCTTTAATATATATTATTTATAAAAGAAACTAAAAAGCATCTCTAATTAAATAATATCTTAGTTTTATCCGTTTTTTTTATTTCTCGATACAGAACAGTTTTCCGGTAAGGTCGGTTTAGATTTTGCACAAAAAATTCAGTGATTTAAATTCTTCAAAGAATTCTGCGTTAACTAATATAATCCCTAAAAATTATCACATTGAATTTCTCAGTTTTTCATAAAATTAAGTAAGACGTTGAAACACACGCACACGCACACACACACACACACACATATATATATATATATATAAAATATTTTTGCCGATATTTCTAATAAAATAAATTACAAAGACTTTCATTCATTTGTGAAATAGTTCTGAAAATTTCATTAAAATCGGATAATTATTTGATTTTTGCAATAATTTCCAAATCAATGTATCTGTCCCTGCAAAAAAAAGCTAAAATTTACTATGCTAAAAGTTAGTACAACCATTGATGCAGGAAAAAACAAGTTTTTAATCCAAATTTCGAATGTTCAAAACAACAGTATAAAATTTAATTAAATAATAAAAAAAATATATTAAGCCTTCTTCTTAATAATAATATAACTATTTTGATCATAAATCTATACTAGACTGGCAACAAGGTCTCACTAAGGTTACAGTTGATTTGGCTAGATGTAACCGTACATTCTCTGCTAACAGTTACGTTTCTCACACTTCTCGCGTGTGGATCTCCCCTCCAGCTCTATCCTTTCTAGCCAAAATTGATCTGCCAAAACGTAAATGCAATGTCAATCGCTATCTACTCTCTTCCTGATTACTCTTTTTTTCGTTCTTGCTCCTTGGCCACGTGTCTGTATCGAAGTCTTCCACACTCGGTCAACCTTGTGTCTCAGGGGCTTTATTGCCTTCCATGGGGATGATCTCAAGTAAAAAAGAATATAGCATCTCCTGTTGTGACTGATATTTTTTTAACGATGTCATTTACGTGAACAGGTCTGTCTGTTGAAGAGATTTTTATAAAGAAAATATGAGTTTAGAGGGGAAGCCACTGTCTGATCGTGTTTTAGCCTGCATATTTCATTCTCTTGTTAGCTGAAATCTGGAGCAAAACTTTTTTATATCATTAAGTCTCCCGGAGGTCGGTAGACGTGATTCACAACATTTAAAATAAAATAATATAAAATGAAAACAGGGCGTCTACTGAAGCATGTGTACCCACAAAAAATAACGTTTAGAGTGATATATCTAAAAGACCCTATCTACGAACACAAAAGATATTTACGCAATCATTCAAGCTCACTCGTAAAACACAGGAACAAAACTGTACATAAATCTGATTTTACTAATGCCACCCTAATTAAAAAAAAGAACGTATTTTTTTCATGGAGAATGACTTTGAGAGTCTACTACTAATATTATTACCAGCTATAAACACACTTCAAAAATATTATATTACATCCCCAACTTTAAAGAATCTAACGTATGTTTATCAAAACAAACGTTATCAACGTAAAGGAATTGCCAAAGAGATATACAAAAACCAACAAACATAATATCTACTACACATACATACACACGCACTTAATAATCTGAATCTCAAAAAGACAAACTAGAACGTTTAATCGCTTACTTTTCTGATGTACGGTGGCTGTTAATGATTAAGTATAACTCAAGACTTCATTGTTAAAATAAAACAGTATTTAATTACAACCGCAAATAAATATTTAACAAGAACAAAGAAGTAAAAGTCAACTAAAGATAATTAACCATTTCAGTGAATACCTTGTTAGTAGCGCGAATCGGCTTTACGTCCGGTGAATCCTAAATCAAAACCCAAATCATCAACACACAATAATTCACAATAATTCGACTGGATAGTTCCACTCAGTAGTCACTCGGTAATCACCCATTCAATAGCCTCACACCGCTATTTATACAGCTGGCGGAAAATATATATTTATAAGTCCAGAAGGTCACGCTCGAACCTCAGTGTCGGTATTTACTCATTTTCTTAGGCGATTTTCTTTTTCATGCATAATTTCCATGACATGATGCAATAGAGTAATAAATAAATTTTCACCAATAACACTGATTTATTTACTGCTGACTTTGATCCGTCTTAATGAAACACTCTTTATATAGCAATATTTACTTTTTGAAAAGTCGGCTTGTAATCCGTTAATCTCTTGAAACTTCGGATGGACGCGTCGTCTCTCTTTGAATTCGGATCATCACAAATTATATTAAAGTTGATTTAAAGAGTCGAATGCACGTGAAACATGGTTGATCAATGAAAATCAAACAAAACAAAAGTAAAAAAAAATTGAATTTTTTTCTTCTTTTTCTCCATATCTCCTTCTCTGACGAAGCTTTAATAAAATTGAAAACATGTTAGATTGATTAAGATTTCCGATTTGTTCTTTATCTTATCATACTGTCGGATTCCGATCCATATCTCATCTACATGGTAACTGAAAAGTAACTCCCTATTTTATGTAGGATGGACTCTCCGTCTAACTATAATTTTTTACAAAATGGAGAGTACATCCTACATAAATAGGAGTTACTTTTAAATCACCCTGGATATTTGATCCCAACTCTCTCTCTCTCTCTCTCATACACACAAAAAAAAAACATACACACAAACACACACACACACAAACATATATATATATATATATATATATATATATATATATATATATATATATATATATATATATATATTATATTCACCAATCTTTATTTGTTATGGATATGATGATAAACTACATCCAGCAGCAAGGCCTCTGATCAGGAGGTTTTGAGGAGTGTGTAACCACCTCTTAAGTGCTGGTGTTCCCAGGTTCACTCTGACACAGGGTGTTAGCACCTGTTAGGGTCCCAGCTATGGATAAATAGCTAACTATTACCAGCAATACCTTTTTGAAAAAAATTATTACCAGCAATACAATTTTGAAGGAAAAATATTACAAAAAACAGATTTTTGACAAAACAAAATATTACCAGCAATAAAAAATGCTGTTGGCATTAAATAACCCATTGAAGTCGATATGCCGTAAAACAAAATAAACGAAACCAATCTAAACCAAAGAATACATATTCTATTCATACGAATTCATCCTAAAAATGTTTTCGGCATTAAGTAACCCACTGAGATCGATATGCTGTAAAACAAAATAAACCAAACCAATCTAAACCAAAGAATACATATTCTGTTCATACGAATTTATCCTAAAAATGTTGCCGGCATTAAATAACCCATTGAGGTTGATATGCCATAAAACAAAATAAAAAACAAAATAAACCAAACCAAACTCTCCTAAAAATATTAAGTATTTGAATTCATTCTAATACATATTCTGTTCATGTTTATATTTATTTAAAACAAGGGTATGCAAACCAATAAAATTCATTCTAATGTTCCTTTTATTTAAAACAAGCGGTATGCACATAAAGACGTTCCTTAATATACATGCGAAAAAAAAAACGCATAATGTCTCCTGGACAAGCACACACACTTACGAATATACATTGTCAACTGAATCCCACAAAGACAAACTAAAATTATTATACACTTACATAATGCATTATTGATTTTTTTTTTTTTTTAGTTACCCTTGTAATCCGTTAATTTCTTGAAACTTCGGGTGGACGCATCGTCTCTCTTTGAATTCGAAATACCAAAAATTATACTAACGTTGGTTTAAAGAGTCGAATGCACGTGAAACATGATTGACCAATAAAAATCAAACAACACAAAAGTAAAAAAAAAAAAAATGAATTTTTTTCTTTCTTCTTTTTCTCCATATCTCTTCCTCTGACGAAGCTTTAATAAAAGTACATGTTAGATTGATAAAGATTTCCGATTTGTTATTTATCTTATACTATCGGATTCCAATCCATATTTCATCTACAGGGTAACTGAAAAGTAACTCGCTATTTGATGTAGGATATACTCTCCCATTTTTTAAAAACAATAGTTTGACAGGAGAATCCATCATGCATAAAATATGGATTTACGTTTCAGTTACCCTGTAGATGAGATACGGATTGGAATCCGATAGTATAAAATAAAGAACAAATCGGAAAGCTTTATCAATCTAACATTTACTTTTATTAAAGCTTCAACAGATAATGAGATATGGAGAAAAAGAAGAAAAAAATCCATTTTTTTTTTACATTTGAGTTTTTTGATTTTCATTGGTCAATCATGTTTCACGCGCATTCAACTCAAGCACAGCATGTTAGATTAGTAATCGTTTCCTATTTTTCTTCATTATATCAGTGATATAGACCTACATACTTATACTGCATAGTTCGATATATACGCCTATATTTTTTAGATACTCTACTCTTTTTATATTTTCATGCCAGTATTTATGAGTCGGCTTGCTGATGCATACACTTAAATGTAGATAAAAACAGACGTATCTCCTTCGACATAATAATCCCTAAGCATGCTTGCTATGGCTAGACATGATGGTCTGGGATTATGCGCTAGTGAAAATACTCTGAGAATAATGTCAGGAATAAAACCGGCGGGCGAAGACCATTTTCTAAGGTCGAATGCAACATTCTTCTAAGAGAAGAAAATCTTCCATAACAACCTAATAACTGGCAATCTATGGAACATCAGAGAATTGGAAAAACCCAAGAAAGTAAAAATGATTTTGATTTCAAAGAATATTTATTATCAAGAATATATATTTATATATATATATATATATATATATATATATATATATATATATATATATATATTTATTTATTTAAAATATGATTCCAACTCGCGACATAAGAGGTCTCATGTTTCAAAACAAGAGCCGAAAAATTCAATATAATTATTTGAATTAAATTGAGTTAAAGTAAGCTCTGTTCCATCATCAAGCGAAATTTTTTTTGAAATAACGTATTTCTGAAATTTAAGTGTTTTAATAAGTGAAATCAAAATTTCCATGGTAACAGCTAGGGCGAATTGTTTAAATTGGGTAGGCGTGTGTTGGGTGTTAATAATAAGTATCAGTATAGAGTAACTTTGCTAGATGTCAAGTTAGGGAAATGTGGGGGTGTCTAAATTCTGAACGAAAGAAGTATAACTCTAGTCTGGTTTGCGTGTCTATGGAGATTTATTATTTTTTTTATTTTATTTTTTTATGAAAGGGATTTGTGCATATAAAAAAAAATTGCCGTAACGTTTGTTTTTTGACGACTTCATAAAGGGTTATCTTTTTTGTAGGGTATTTAAACTATTTATTTGGGCTATGGATTATAAATGTTATTATATTGTATGCCTGTTTTTAGCTAATAATTCAAACCATGAATCTGATGATGTCGACAAAAAACCGTTAACTCATGTCTATTGTTTAATAGATTATTATTATTTAGAAGCTTAAGGAACTTTTACTAAGGAACTTTGGATTATTTACCTAACCAGTTCCTTCCTATTTTCTATATATTTTCACATATATATATATATATATATATATATATATATATATATATATATATATATAAGATAATCCCTAAGGAGCCAGGCAAACCAACCTAGGACTTGGAGCTTAAATACTGGACGATTGTTTTCGCCTTGTTTTATTGTTATTTATTCTTTCTTTTTATATTCCCCATTTCCCTCGATTATTTATTTGTTCTACTGCAAGTTGAGCTATTTGAGGTTTTACAAAACGAGTACCACTATTTTATATATATATATATATATATATATATATATATATATTGAATACGACAGACAATTTTTTTTTTTTAAATATTTAGTATTTATAGCGTTCATCCATTTTTATTTTACATTTTTTTTATATAAGAAGTTGCCCGCTGAGCATAAAACAAGCTATTTTTAAATGTATGTTAATTGTTACTGTTAGTATATTTTGTTTTTGTTTCCCTATAACATGTTATGCAAGAGTAATCGTCAATTCGTTCATTGTGGATTTTTTTTTTCGTTTACTAATAAAATACAAGTAATACTTCTCTACATAGAACGTGTGAAAGCACGTGCGATATCCTGCCATCGTCAGTTGCCAACAATGGAATATTGCGCAGTTTCGGTGGCCCAGGCGGTACTGCCACCCCTGGCGCGACCAGCAGCTTTTTCCGCCGGATATGGTATTGTTTTTTTTTTTTTTTTTTTTTGTATATGTGTCAGTCTTTTGCGATTTCTTTTTACAAGTGCAAGTGAAAATTTTAACGTTTTGTTAAAATGTGCAACGCGCTCGTTGCCAACGTTATTAATGACGTATAATGGTAGGTAAACAGATGTGTTTATCATGACTGGCATCAAAGCACTTACTGTTAAATGTAGGTCTGTGTTTTTAAAAGTTCCTCGTTTTTTAAAGTCTAATTTTCTTAATATGTCAGTGTTCATTGAGAAAAATTCTTTAGACATCCTTTCTTTGAATTACGTCTTTTTGATTTTAAGCACAAGTGTTAATTACGTTTTCAATTTCTTTGATTCTCCCAGGTTCAGTCTATGTTATCATTGGTATTCTTCAATTGACAACATATCTGTTACCCCGATGTCATACCGTTGAATATATATATATATATATTAAGAAATGGACAAGGTCCGACAATTTATTTATTAAAGACATTTTTTTATGTTTAACGTTGTTATTTTATAGATACAAGTATTTAAGCAAATGCTCTGTTTATGATAAACAGTATTAAATAACATTTACCGGCCTGAATGTCCGAAAATTTTCATAGAAAATATTCGTTCTTTGACAGGATTCGAACCTGCATCCTATACGGAACCGTCATATACGCTGACGTGCCTTACCGCTTAGGCTACAAAGAAGCGTTCGGTAGACAAGGTCGAATTTACTGCTTATAAACTCAATCTTCCATGAATCTCGTACATTCATAACTGCTCTGGCGTATCGAATGTAAACAAATGACGTCATATATTAAGAAATGGACAAGGTCCGACAATTTATTTATTAAAGACATATTTTTTTTTTTATGTTTAACGTTGTTATTTCATAGATACAAGTATTTAACGTTATCTATAAAATAACAACGTTAAACATAAAAAAAATATGTCTTTTAATAAATATATATATATATATATATATATATATATATATATATAAATTCCCAAGAGGATAGAATCTAGGTAGAACTCAATGTCCAGGACAGAGTAAGAATATAATATAAAAGGCTGAAACACTAATACTCCATGGTTATAACTTATTACATTTGAATCATAATCACGATCCAGTTCATCAGACCTACAAATTCCATCAAATCAGTCAATGAATCAAAACAAGGCGCTTTGAATAACAAATTCGAGTCAATTTGTATTTTTTGATGAATTGGACTGTGATTACGATTCAATGTAATAAATTATAAACATGGCATAGTAGTGTTTTAGCCTTTATGTTATATATATATATATATATATATATATATATATATATATATATATTATATATATTTATTTCTTTAAACGTAAATTCCCCGTTTTTTATTTACCTTAAACGTATATATATATATATATATATATATATATATATATATATATATATATATATATATATATATATATATATATATATATATATATATAATTAGTTTTCAGTTTATACTTTATTTTTAAAAATATTGGAAAAAATTATCAAGAAGAGGGAAAATGTTCCTGGTAAGCCGCTTCGAACTTTTAGTCCTATGAAGTCCTCAAGCTACATATATATATATATATATATATATATATATATATATATATATATATATATATATATTTTGTGTGTGTGTGTGTGTGTGTGTGTGTGACCCGGTGTGTTAGCCACATTGTCCAAATCGTGTAACAGCAACATTATCAATTGTTAGATTAAGAATTGATGTATCGTTGAAATGATTAAAGATATCTTACTGAATCTCTCTGAAGTTCTCATGATATTATTGGGCCCTTAATTATGCAATTAGGATTTATAATTACTCTCCAAACTTTACAGAAGAATCGTGATAAAATCGGTCATAAATGAAAATGACATGTTCATCTTAAATTAATCAGAGCTAAGGATCGGAAGCGCATGATGTATTGAAATAAAATTCATATATATATATATATATATCCGTTCATATATATATATTCTATATATATATATATATACAGGATGCTTTTTTTTTACTAAATTTCTCATGGAACTGGTTTCTTAAAATCTAAAATACGAAAAAGAAGCTTTGAATGTTCTTTGTTTACAAAGTACTGAAGCATTTCAGTAGAGGGATCTTTTCTTTTCCTGGTTTCTGCTATGAAAGGGTACAAATCGACCTGCTCCCTTCTGCTGAATGGGTGCAAATCATTTTTATGCAGGATAATTTTCCCTGTCACAAATCGAAATTGATGAAGGAATACTTTGATTAGAAGTAGGTGAGAGTTATGACATAGGCGCCCCAATCTCCTGACCTCAACCCCATAGAAAACTCATGGAGCATGTTACTCAACTGCTTTCTCGAGCGCCTGTACTTTATAATTAATCAATTCCTTTCCTCCTTCGTTCCTTAGATTGCAGTTTTATTTGTCCAAGTCCTTCATGTGAAGTATTCAGATACAATTGTCAATTCTTGAAATAGGCTTTGTCGTCGCCGTCTTTTGTCGTTTTGTTACTAATTTTTCTTCCTAGAGAAGTTTCCCCCTCACTGTTATATTAAAGACATACAGTTGTTTTTTTGTTTTTTTTAACATGAAGAGATATTGAGCAAAAAGCGATTGATATAATGCCTAGACTAATCAATGAATCATAGATGCCACTAAGCATTTAAAAAATAAGAGGAACGATTTAATTATTATGTTCATTGGCCTCAATTTATTTGCGAATTCTTTAGCGCCGGTTTATTGAATCACAATTCCTTGTTTAGTTTCCTTGCATCTCACTATTATAACCTCATATTTACGGCATGGTTGCACTAGCTTTATTATTAATAATCTATCTATCTATCTATCTATCTATCTATCTATCTATCTATCTATCTGTATATATATATATATATATATATATATATATATATAATGAGGCTTAATAATGTAAAGAATTAGTGATTCAAAGTATAAATCAATCAACTTAATGTAATTAATGGAGAAATCACTTGGCTAACAGATTAAATTTGGCATTAACTCACTTACCACTCGTTGGACGATGCGATCCTTGTTTTTCATTAATTATAAAATGGATTAAATGTTCGGTCCATATTGCAAATACTTGCGGAAAGCATTTACCTTCCTCAGGCATAAAAGTTTTTTTTTTTTTTTTCTTTTCAATTTCAGATAATTTCGGGTAAAATACCAAGATGAAAATGAATGTGATACTTGTCGGATGATTTTTTTTTTTTTTAATAACAAAGGTTTGTTATTATTAACAGTTAAGAATTTTTTTTGAACGTGCAGTAATGCAACGCTAGATTTTTGAATATTGTAAGTGAGAATACTTATGGAAATAGTAATATAGTAATTCACGAATTCTGTTATTGTAAGTGTTTTTCCTATCAATGTGACATGGACTAATTGGTTTAATAATTAGAGAAGTGTCCCAGAAAATTTCCAGAAGATTTTTTATTTGAGATCGATTCTTTTTAAATTTAATAGTTAATGCAGCTTAATTAATATTTTAAAGAATTAGTCATTCAAGGAATAAATCAATAAAAATGTAATTAATAGCGAAATCACTTCGCTAACAGATTGAATAAAGCATTAACTCACGTTGAAAGACGCGATCCTTTTTTTTTTTTATTAATTATAAAATGGGTTACATGTTCAGTCCATGTTGCAAGTACTTTCGATAAGTATTTACCATCCTCAGGCAGAGATGGTATTTTTTCAATTTCAGGTAATTTCGGGTAAATTTCCAATTCGCAAATGAATACATATATATATATATAATATATCTTCTGTTTATACGTTATTTTAATAGATACAATTTATTTACGATACATTTCGTAGATAATAAACGTTCTCCGACAGTGATCGAACCTGTGTCCGATACGAAACCGTCGATTGATCTGACATAGATTCGATCATTTTCGGAGAACGCATATTTTCTAAAAAAAATTCTCGAACATTCAGACCGGTAAATGAAATTAATACTGTTAATTAAAAAAAAAAAAGAAAAAAAAAACTGTGCATTTACTTAAATTGTAACTACTAACATAACGTACAAACAGAAAATATATTAAATAATGGTCGGACTTAATCCATTTCATAATATATATATATATATATATATATATATATATATATATATATATATATATAGAGAGAGAGAGAGATAGAGATAGATAGATAGATAGATAGATAGATAGATAGATAGATGTGCGTGTGTACTTGCAGTTTTAATTCATAAGAATATTCAGTACCTGAAACAACTTATGTACCAGGGAGTGCGGCTTCTTCCCTGCCCCACCCATGTCTCAAAATCTGAACAAAATGTCTAAACATCAGAAAATATTTGTTATCGGAACCATGTGTTCGTAAGCAAAGACTTCGACAGATATATAACACATATCTATATATATATAACTTTGCACATCATACACATAGCATAACGTACACACACTTATATATATATATATATATATATATATATATATATATATATATATATATATATATCTATATTTATATATATATATATTTATGGTTGAGCTTATTTTTACCTAAAGCACTCAGGTATAAAATTCACTGAGAAGGGAAAGTGTTCGTTACATTTCTGTTGGATTCACTTTCGGAGGGCGCCCTAAATCTGGGTGATTCGACCAAACGAGTATTTAAAATGGGGTCCCGTTCACACTCATCCCTACCCTTGTTTTGAAAGGCCACGTGCCGCATTTTCGAGGCCGTGGGAACAGGGTAAATAGGCGGCATTGCATGCGCTCACGCAAGCGTAAAGAAATGAGAACATCTCCGGGTAAATAGAAAGGCAAGCCAAAAAGATAATAATAATAATAATAATAATAATAAACATTGCAAAAATATCTACGAAATAATAAAATGTAAACGTTCTGTATTACAAGGAGAAGCAGAAATAGAAAGGTACGAATGGAAGAAGAAGAAAAGAGAGAACGTTATAGACTGAGTAGTAAGTGTGTTATAGAAAGAAGAAGAAAAATATATTAAAAGGAAAATATGTTTAAAAATCAGACGAATGATGGTAATTAGAAAGAAAATAATGTTAGACGAATAGAAGAAGAAGAAGAAGAAGAAGAAGAAGAGGAAGGCGGAGAAGAAGAAGAAGAAGAAGAAGAAGAGGAAGGCGGAAAGAAGAAAAAGAAGAAGAAGAAGAAGAAGAAGAAAAGACGAAGAGGAAGGCGGAGAAGAAGAAAAAGAAGAAGAAGAAGAAGAAGAAGAAGAAGAAGAAGCAGGAGGAGGAGGAGAAGAAGAAGAAGAAGAGGAAGAGGAAGAAGAAGAAAAAAAAGAAGAAGCAGGCGGAGGACGAGGAGGAGGAGGAGGAGAAGAAGAAGAAAAAGAAGAAGAAGGATGATGATGATGAGGAGGAGAAGAAGAAGAAGAAGAAGAAGAAGGATGATGATGAGGAGAAGAAGGAGAAGAAGAATGATGATGATGATGATGAAGAAGAAGAAGGAGAAGAAGAAGAAGAAGAAGAAGAAGAAAAGAGCTACGAGGAAGAAGGCTGCCAGAACAAATGCAATAAATACGACAGGAAGGAATGAAGAAAGAAATAAAAAAAGAGGCGGAAATAATATGTTAAATAAACGGAGAGAAGAATAAGAAAAGAAGAAAAAAGAAGAAAGACAAATGTAGGGAACAGAAATTAGAGGAAAAAGAAGAAAAATAAGAAAGGTAAACGGTAGAAAAAGAGAGAAGATAAAAAGAAGTGGAAATAAAAATGGGGGGAAAAAGAAATGAAAAAGAAAAAAGAAAAGAAATAGAAGGAACGTAAAGAGAAAAGATTAAGAAAAAGAAGAGGAGGAAGAATAGTAAGTTAAAAAAAAAAATAGAGAGATAATGTCCGAGAAGAAGAAGAAGAAGAAGAAGAAGAAGAAGAAGAAGAAGAAGAAGAAGAGGGGATAGGCAAAAGAAGGCAAGGATGATGGATCAGAAGAAATTTGAAAGAAAGAAATAAAGAAAAAAAAGGGAAAGAATTTGTAAAATAAACGCTAAAACGAAGAAGAAGAAGAAGAAGCACAACAATAACAACAATAAAACAACAACAAAAAGAAGAAAAGGAAAAGGAAAAAGAAGGAAGGAAAGAGAAAGTAGAGGAGAACCAAGAAGAAAGACTAAATTAGATAAATAAAAAAGAGAGAAGAAAAAAGGAGGAGAATCAGAAAGAAAATGAAGATGAAAAGGAGAGTGAAAAATCATGGGAAAGAAAGTTGGATAATAACATAAGATAATGTCCAAGAAGAAGAAAAAGAAGTAAAAGAAAAAAAGAAGAGGACAAGAAAGAATGGATAAAATATGAATGGAAAAGAAGAGAGAAAATAAACACTTAAAAGGAAAAAAAATCGAAGAAGAAGAAGAAGAAAAGCAGGAAAGACAGACATGAAGAAAAAGAGAAGTAGGGATTATAGTGAAGAAGAAGAAGAAGAAGAAGAAGAAGAAGAAGAAGAAGGAGGTGGAGGAGGAGAAGAAGTAGGAGGTGGAGGAGGAGAAGAAGGAGGAGAAGAAGAATGATGATGATGATGATGATGATGATGATGATAAGAAGAAGAAGAAGAAGAAGAAGAAGAAGAAGAAGAAGAAGAAAAGAGATACGAGGAAGAAGGCGGCCAGAACAAATGCAATAAATACGACAGGAAGGAATGAAGAAAGAAATAAAAAAACAGGCGGAAATAATATGTTAAATAAACGGTGAAAAAAATAAGAAAAGAAGAAAAAAGAAGAAAGACAAATGTAGGGAACAGAAATTAGAGGAAAAAGAAGAAAAATAAGAAAGGAAAACGGGAGAAAAAGAGAGAAAATAAAAAGAAGTGGAAATAAAAATGGGGGAAAAAAGAAATGAAAAAGAAAAAAGAAAAGAAATAGAAGGAACGGAAAGAGAAAAGATTAAGAAAAAGAAGGAAGAATAGTAAGTTAAAAAAAAAAATAGAGAGATAATGTCCGAGAAGAAGAAGAAGAAGAAGAAGAAGAAGAAGAAGAAGAAGAGGTTAAGAAAGAAAGAATGAAGGAAAAATAAGAGGACAAAGAATAAGAAAGGAAAAAAAATATTGTAATGTAAAATAAACGTATGTGTAACGGAGAAGTAGCACTATCAAGCACGATATTGTGCTACCCATTATAAACTGGTGGGACACAGACGCCATTATATTCGGAGCGACCCTCATAAAAAGGTAAATAAAATCGGCTGGATTTATTGATATTCACTAAAACTTGGATAAAGATGGATGTTGAAATCATAAATTAATGATATGAAGTCGATCTTCCAAATGGATGTTGATTGGGTGAATTTACTGAAAGCTGATGTGTTTAAATGAAGGCAGTACACATTCTGATAGGCATTTAGTAGATATTCTTTATTTGTGTACAAGAATAACGTATATCAGGATTCATTAAATGTAAATATTTTCCAAAGGTTTCAGTCAGTTATGTTAGGCGATCTTTCGATACATGAGTAACGAGACAGATTTTTTTCCCCCACAGTAGGGAGCCATTTCTTTCTGTGGTAGACCAGTTGCCATCCAAGGTCTGTCCTGCTATTTAACCATAGCTGGGGGGAAAAGAAGGGTATTCATAACTTACTCAAGGGTATTAGCACGTAAGTGAATGTAATGGATTCTACTGGAATTCGAACTCAGCTCTCCGATTCCTCGATCCGAGCCGCTATCCATTACTCCACCAGGATTTACTAATTCGACTATATATCGACACCTTATTAAGACAAGATAATATGTATGAAGATCAATTACCCTATACACAAGCCACCAATATTGGCACTGCGTGGCATGGAACTAGGGTTTACCGCTGGTTGTCCGCTGTCGGTCCGCCGGCGTGTTCGTCCTGGCAAAGAAAGTTACCGCTGGCGGACCGCTAGAGACCTGCCGGTAGTTGCTGGCGATGCTATCGGTGGCCTGCCAGCGGGCCACTAGCGGCTTACAGCATTTTTCTTAAATAATTTAAAACGTAACGTTTCTTTTTCATAATGACATAGCGAATGATGAAGCTTTTTGTTGGCGGTAAGTCATGACTGTGTTGTCGAGAATAAAGGTCGTGACAAACATCGAGGTTCTACCATTTTACAGCGAAAATCACAATGCAACGGCCACTTCTATTCAAACAGTCCATTTTCTCGCACTTCCCGCCCGAGGAACTCCCTTCCGTTTAATTGCTACTCTACAATCTTCAAAAATTTAAATACAACGTAAATCGCCATCATCTATCTTCTTGAATGCTGGTCATCTTTTGCCCTTTCCTCAGTCCTCACTATAGTCAGTTTTTTCTTTCACTGTTAGACCCTGTAATTCCTTGCGTACGAGTGGCATTTACGCCTTGCTTGGGGTGAAATTATAAAGGTCCAGATTGCAAAAACTCAGTCAAGGAGAAAGTTAAGTAGAAAACATTGGCTTTGGAGACTGATGAAAAACATGCTATAAGACTCTACTTTTAATTTTCGAATCTTAACATGGTTTGTTACAAGGGCACAACTAATAGCCACACAACGAAGGGGAGTAAATAGGTTCGCTATTGACCGGTTCATACTCCTTCCCCATCTATTGAATAGGGTTTATCCATTTGGGAGGGGATGATAATTTTTTTTTAAATATTTCTGTCGATGACTATAGTTAATTAAAACATGTTAAAGGAAGGAACAATTTAATATTAGGCTAACATTTTCACATTAGGCGGTCTGCGCCAAATTCCCACAATTATTTACAAACGGCATACGTGTAGAGAATTATAAATCAGAATACAAAAAAAATAGTCACTTTTACTTGACACCATATCGATGCTTTCTTAAGTTTCCTTCACTAATACATGACTACTCTAGCATTCCACCCAGTGAGGATCTCTATAGGACCAACTCGACTACATGTCAAACTATTTCTCTATTTTATGGTGACTCTTCTATGTATTACGACCATATCGCTTTTGAAATAACGGTGATCGTACGATCACCGAAGTTAAGCAACGTTGAGCCTGGTCAGCACCAAGATGGATGGCCACTTGGGAATACCAGGTGCTTTAAGCTTGTGTGTGTGTGTGTGTGTGTGTGTGTGTGTTTGTGTGTGTGGCATAGTAGACAACGTTTCGAAATTGAAAATAATGCAGTCGTGTTCCAATTCTATTCGGTTTTGTTATATTCACCTATGCGCAAAAACCGCCGGGAAAAATATAAATCAACCTTTTATCTCCCCAGCTATGGGTTAATTTGTAGAACTTGTGATATTACTTCATTATTATCCCCCAAAATATGCTTGCAATATAAAAAAAAATACTCGGGTTTTAAATAACCTACAAAAGGTTGATAGGCCGTAAAAAAGATTCGATCACGATATTGAGTCACCCCACCCACGAGGGTGTCATGTGGCACAAGGCCTTTTTATCGTGGGCATTCCGAGCCCGTTGGCTCGGCCAAAAATATGCCCATTGAACCCGTATAAACGGGTTCAGGGCCGGTTTACCTCCCCGAAGGAGACTCCGCCCTTCGGCGGAGTCTCCTTCGGGTTCCTCCCGTCCGTAGGAAGAGAGTTCAACCAAGCAGTCGGTTCAGAAGTGAACGACTGACTCACTCAAAAAAAAAAAAAGATTCGATCACTCAAACATTAGGCAAGGCATAGCGGAAACACTTTACAGTTCACGTTGTGAATCGCTGTAATCACGAGATTTTAGGAACATTATTATTATGCAAAAGTATTATTTAATTTCGCCTATCGCCCAGCTCACACTCCACCCGCGTTTTTAAGAACAGGAGTGTCGGTTTTTACTCTGTTTCTTGTTTGAAGATTGCGTTTCTGGTTCCTTGTCCTAAAGTCTTCTCATTCTTTTTTCACTCCCAGTAAACCCCCTTGTTTCCTAGTGGCTTGCTCGAGGTGAAATTATTACATTTCTTTTTAAAATTATATCTGTAGGTGACTAGATTTAATGGAAACATGTTAAAGAAAGTGAAAACTTAATATTAGTCTAATAGATTTTCAAATTAGGCGATCTGCTCTAAATTCTGGCAATTGTCCGTCCTGGGTATGACGATAAACTACATTCGCGTCTTGAGTAAGACGATAAACTACGTCCAACAGCAAGGACTCTGATCTGGAAATTTTGAGGAGCGTGGAACCACCTCTAAATTGCTGATGTTCCCAGACCAACCCTGACCCGGGGTGGTAGCAGCTGTTAGAGTCCAGCTATGGGTAAATAGTTAACCCAAAAATGGGATCAAAACTCTACGAAAGTGTAAAATAGGTTTTAATAACAGCAATAAAATTTATGAGGGAAAAATATTACCAGCAATACATTACCAGCTATACATTTAAAAATTACAAGTTATATATTATTTTGAAAACATATTACCAGCGATACATTTTTGAAGAAAAAAAATATTACCAGCAATATTTTTTTAAGGAAAATTTTACCAGCAATAAAATATTTCGGCATTAAATAACACATGGTGGTTGATATGTCGTAAAACAAATCAAAACAAATCGAACAAGAAATACTTTTTTTAAAATTTTTGAAGAAATATTATTACCAGCAATACATTATTACCAGCGATATATTTTTGGAAAAAAAAATTACCAGGAATAAAAAATCTTGTCGGCATTAAATAACCCATTAAGCTTGATATGCCGTTAAACAAACCAAACCAAACCAAACCGAGAATTGCTTACAAACGGCATACGTGTAGAAAAAAAATATAAATCACAAGACAAGAAAACTAGTAACTTTTACTTGACACCATATTTATACATTCTTACGTTTCCTTCACAAACAGATGACTACTCTAGCATTGCACCCAGTGAGGATCTATATAGAACCAATTCAAATAGATATCAAACTATTTCTCTATTTTATGGAGACTCTTCTAAGAAGATTCAAACAACATCTATTATGGATATTGTCATGGGTACTTACCTATAACTACAGAATGAACTCTTCCTAACACTATATATATACTACGCCTCTCAAGAGAGAGGGACGAATCGTCAAGCTTCTCGGCTTGACGGTCGAACTCTCTGCCTCTGAGCAGAGAGGAACTCGGACGAGGCTCCGCCGAAGGGCAGAGTCACGTTCGGGGAGGTTGACCAACCCGATCTCGTTTATACGGGTTCTACGGGCATTTTTTGGCCGAGTCTACGGGCTTGAGGAACCCACGTTAAACTCGGTCTTGTGCCACATGCAACCCTCCTGGGAGGGTGGCTAGATACCGAATCGAGTCGAGCTTCTCTGAGCAGAGAGGAACTCGGACGAGGCTCCGCCGAAGGGCAGAATCTCGTTCGGGGAGAAATGACCAACCCGATCTCGTTTATACGGGTTATACGGGCATTTTTGGCCGAGCCTACGGGCTCGGGAAACCCACGATAAACTCGGCCTTGTGCCACATGCAACCCTCGTGGGGGGGGTTGGCTAGATACCGAATCGAGTCGAGCTTCTCGGCTTGACGGTCAAACTCTCTGCCTCTGAGCAGAGAGGAACCCGGACGAGACTCCGCCGAAGGGCAGAGTCTCGTTCGGGGAGGTTGACCAACCCGATCCCATTTATACGGCTTCTACGGGCATTTTTTGGCCGAGTCTACAGGCTCGGGAAACCCACGTTAAACTCGGCCTTGTGCCACATGCAACCCTCGTGGGGGGGTAGATACCGAATCGAGTCGAGCCGATATTAGTTCACTCCAAACCAGCCTGACAGTCATACTAACACCTTACACATCTTGTATTATTATTATCGTGTAATATACCTTCGTTATTTTTCTACTCTTGTGTTTGTGTTCTTCTTTGGTCCTAACCTGGAACCTAACAGATATACAGACACAACAAGAGATCAAGATGAAGTCTAATTGAGAATGCATCGCTGCTATGTCTTCCCGCTGATATCTCATCGAACACATCCTCAAGAAGGTACGAGAGAAACCTACACTTTCCTTCAAGAACGTCTGTAAAAGTTTCACCAGGAGAGGTGCGAAGACGTCACCAGCGATCGCTCAGACTTGGAGAGGCAACTTATACAGAGTGCTGGAGCGACGAGAGAAGAAACGGAGGCTTGCCACCGGGAAGAGGTATGCTCGAAGGAAAGACAGCAGCAGAACGATATCGGGCGAGAGCATCTTCACATGCATTGGTTGCAATCGAAACTATCACATGTGTGCCTGTACGGCCATAACAGAACCTGCGTCGATATCAGTAGATGTGGCATGATTTTGGAGGCGAAGATCCATGGTCTTTCGAGACCGACAGATGCCACACAAACACAGACATAACGGCATAAGTGTAAATAAATCAATGTTTAAGGAATCAATGTTAAAGAAATCTACGCCAAATTACAACAAACGATATGAGTATAAAAAAAAGATTCACGATGCAAGAAAATTAGACACATTTACTTGACACTATATCGATACTTTCTTACGTTTCCTTAATCAACTGATGACGTCCTGGGTATGACGATAAACTACATCCACGTCCTGGGTAAGACGATAAACTACGTCCAACAGCTAGGCCTCTGATCAGGAACCACTTCTTAATTGCTGGTGTTTCCAGGTCAGCCCTGACCCGAGGTGGTAGCACCTATAAGGGTCCTAGCTATGGGCAAATAGTTAACCCTCAATCTTGGGGGAAAACACTATGAAAGTGTAAAAATAGGTTTTAATACCAGAAAGACTTTGGAAAAAAAATATTACACCAATACATTTTTGCAAAAAAAAAAAATGATATTACCAGAAAAATATTTTGAAGAAAAATATTAACAAACATTTAATTTTTAAGAAAAAATATTACCAGAAATACATTTTTGAAAAAAAATTCTCGTAATTAAATAACATGTTGATTTTGATATGCCCTAAAACAAAACAAACCAAACTAATATATACTGAGAGATAGATAGATAGATAGATAGATAGATAGATAGATAGATGTAAAATATATTACCAGAAATAAAAGTTTTGTTGGCATTATATAACCCATTGAGGTTGATATGCCGTAAAACATAACAAACAAAACCTATATATATATATATATATATATATATATATATATATATATATAGATAGATAGATAGATAGATAGATAAAAAATATTGCTAGCAATAAAAATCTTTCGAACTTAAATAACTCATTGAGGTTGATATGCCGTAAAAGAAACCAAACCAAAACCTAAACCAAACCGACAGACGACAACTCAGGAGCGAAGAGAGAAGAAACGGGGGCTTGCTTATAAACTGCGGAGATCAACTTGCATAAGTTTTAAAATGATCGTGGAATATTAATAATAATAATAAAAATAACAATAATAATAATAATAATATATATATATATATATATATATATATATATATATATTTCATACCTTCATGGGCTTCTGATCCTTAGCTATGATTAAATAGGGATGGCCATGTCTATGATTGATTTCATCACGATTCTTCTGTAAAGCTTGGAGAGTAACTAATTTCCTGTCCTTGAGTTACATTACTGAAGGCCTGAATGACCTTTTTACTCACACCATTGGTCAGTTGAGAAAACTGTGGTGTTGACACGAAACGATTTTAAACTGTTCTCTTTCTAGATGAATAATTCAAAGGGTTTTTCAGTGATTCTTACGACAAATTCTATCAAATTGGCAAACCGTCTTATCTGAAAACCTGGAAAATAGAAACTCAAAGAACAGACTTGAAGAGACAGAAATATGTGTTCTACAGAAAGATGCCGAGGATGACATGGACTGAACATGTGAGCAACGACGATATTCTAGAGAATATGGAAACAAAAAGGAAAGTTATACTTAATATCAGGAAGAGACAGTGGAGGATTCTCGGGCAAGTAATGAGAAAAGAAATGGAGGAAATGGGAAACCTGATGTTCAAAGGACAGATCAAAGCTAAATGAAACAGCAAAAAACAACGCTTGATATACTAAGTAACTTGTGTAAAGGGTTTAGGGCAAAAACAGAAAGACCAGTTCTTTTAAGAACTATAAAAGACAGGAAGTTTGGCATGAATTTGATACATTAAATCTTCTATGTGCCGCGTATCCTTCAGACTTTTGTTGATCATGACTCTCCAAATCTTCCTTCCTCGCGTTACTCTCCTTCATGCCATCCATTAACAAAAGCCCGGCAGATACGTGTCTCGCTTCCTTTCCCTATCTGACTTGCCACCACTGTGCAGCCTGAGAGTTTAGCATCCCCAGTCTTCCAGCTGTCTTCTTGCTTTTAACAATAAATGTTGTCACTTTCTTTAAAACTTTCTTGTTGCTTATTCGCTCTTGCATATATTTGACTTCGACCTGGGTTTGAACCATAAATTCTGCTCTCATAACGTGCTCTTCAGCCAGGAGACCGGCCTCACAGCCATTTTTCTGTTTTAAACCTGCTGGTAAGAATGCTAACAATGGTTTCGTTTTCTACTGCTTATGAACATATTGCAGGTTATAAAGCCAGAAAATATTTTTTTACATTTTTTACAAAGCGTTCAATTAGAATGGAGCAAAAACTGCATCATGTTTGATGTAACAGAGTCAATCTTCAATGAATTCAAAATGCTTTCATTAGAGAACATTTTGAATTAATGCAGTTACTGATAAAACAGAGTCTGTATTGATTCAATCGAAGTTAGCCGAAGACATGAAAGGGTAAAACAGGCAACATGACGACCCAATTTAGATCACAATTATTTTCGAGTTTTTGAAATCAAATTTGTCAGTGTGCTTCCAGAGATGTAAAAGAGGATAGATTTATGAAGCAATTGTTAAGTTTGATGAAAATTGGTTGAAAGATCAACGAAAAATAAGTAAAATTTACGCGACTTTTCACTACATGTGTGGACTCAATTATCAGGTTAAATGATTGTTAAGCAATCAACTTAATGTTGGCTACAATTGAACGAAGTTTGTATTAGTTTGCTTGAAAACTGAGGGAGATTTTAATTTAAAATTTGTATTGAAATCGATTTGTGTTGAAAACGATTTTTCGTTATCCGCCGTTTTTCGCTAAATTGGCTGTTGTGTAGAAATCAAAAATGAGGTATCTTTGAGCTCGTCATGATGCAAGTAACCCACATACCGAGTTTGCACAAAATCGGATGAAAAAAACTGAATTTATCGATTTTTGGTCGGTTTATCGATTATTGATTTTTTAAAACGTATCGACTTTTATGTTAGGAAACTATCTCTTACATGTATGTGCCAAGTTTAATCAAAATCGGTTGGACGGATCTCGAGTAAAACAGACAGACAGACACACAGATATCTTCTGTTCTGACATATATATAATATGTCAGTTATGTGCCATGTGTGATACTCGCTTAGCCGATCATGTATCTGACGAGGTAGATTTTTTCCCGCAGTAGGTTGCCATTTCTTTCTGCGCTAGACCAGTTGCCATCCGAGGCTATAGAATCCCGTATGTCATGGCTGGGGGAGAAGAAGAGGATTCATACCTTTTCCAAGGGTATTAGCACGTAAGTGAATGTAATGGAATCGACTGGAATTCGAACTCGGCACTCCGATATATTCAATTGGTGATTTAATTATACAAGTAATACTAATTATGAAGGGGAAAAGGAGAGTTCATATATTTCCCAATGGAATTTGCGTGTAAGCGTATCTAACGAACACAATAGTAATTAGAACACGGCTCTCCGATTAACAATTTCGTTCCGTTATCTATTAAACCACCCGCGCACCCAAGCTTACAGTTCCTGAGATTTAAAAGCATTCACCCATCTAGGTACTGAACTGATTCGTCGTTGCTTAACGAATGCGAACAATGAAGATGATAATGATAATGTTATGGATTAAAATTTGATAACGTCGAACCAGAAACTTTGCCTCGATTATAATTGACTCCCCAGATGATAACAAGGATGACGATGGGACGAGGGGGGAGACGGTTCGAACGGAGGACGTGTGGGTGTCTTTTTTATTCTTTTCTTTTTTTTTTTGTTCTTTTTTTGACGGTTTAAGGAGAAAGGTAGAAAGAGAGAGAGAGAGAGATAAAAAAAGAAAGGAATAGAAAAGATGAAAGGGAATATTTTATTGCCATTATTGTATAAGATTAATCGAATCCATCGAAGCCCGAAATGATTTAATTAACACAGGAAACGGGCCGAACAGATTAGTGAGCAAGACGCAATAGAAGAAAATTTTATACGAACATGATTGACAGGTGCAGGAACGCCCGTGCATCCAATACATTCATTTGTACGCACAAACATGAACAGGCAGCCTGTACGATCACCGATGTTTAAGCAACGTCGAGCCCGGTGAGTACCAAGATGGGTGACCGCTTCAAAATATCAGGTGCTATAAGTCTTGATGCGACGGTGGTGTAATAAATGAAGGCCCGAGATTGTTGATGGAAGAGCCGAGTTCAATTTCCCGTTGGGTTCGTTATATTCACTTAGTGTAAATACGATCGGGAAAGATAGATATCCACCCTTTTCTCCTCCTAGCTATGGGTTAATTATTAAGACTTGTAAAACTAAAGCATTGTTATCTTAAGTGAACAATCTGAAACTATTTTCTGAATTTAAATAACCTGCAAAAAACGAATCAATCAATTATATATAAACACACACAATCGAATTATTTCTTATTCCAAGAACGTTATTTTATTTTTGAGGGTACACCTGTTTGAATTGATATCCCTGTTTTTATTTAACAATTCACACACACACACACACACACACACACACACATATATATATATATATATATATATATATATATATATATATATATATAAGAAAGGGCTTAAACACTAATATTCCATGGTCATAATTTATTCCGTTGGAATCGTAAATACGATCCAATTCATCAGACCTACAAATTCAAAAAGAAAACAGAAAAAAACATCTCCGGAAATAAAAATAGAATTTAGAGAGAGTGTAAGTATGAAACTGTGGGACGAATGTTAGAGCTAAAGAGAGGGGTAACAGACGAGAGAAGGTGGGGGATTAAACCGTAACAGAGAGAAGTTTTAGAGAGGTGATTAGAAGAGGTTTAAGTTAGCAAACATGAATGTTGTCAGATGCCTAATACATTATAGATATATTTCGTGGTGACATACACGCATAGATGATCTGTGTATGTTATCACTAATATTATATATATATATATATATATATATATATATATATATATATATATATATATATATATTATGTAAATGCTCTGTCGCTAATTAAACAATGCCGCGGCTGAATGGTTAACGAAGTCAAATGAAAGTTCCCATCAGGGTTACAGGTTCGATTCTCGATTCTTGAAGAGGGAACGCATATTTTCTAAGAAATATTTCTAACATTCAGGGGGGAAATGTTATTAATATACCCATAAGCCGGATGAACGTGAATTTAAGCATATATATATGTGTGTGTGTGTGTGTGTATATGTATATATATAGTCGACTCTCCCGTCGAATTCGACGTATGAGGGTCAAGCAGACCAGTTCCCAGGTAACTGACAGCCCGACAACGGCATATAAGATTTGATTATAGTGGTGAAGGTTTCGTGCAAGACCATCCACACTTTTCGAAGGGCCGATTACAGAGACCTGGTGCACTACGTGCTACAAGGTCCCCAAATGACCTTCCGCTGATTTTGAATTCAGAGTTGGCCTTTTCCATCCAAGGCTATAGACCCAGTTTGTTCTGCTATTTACCAATAGCTGGAGGAACAAGAAGAGGATTCAGACCTTTCCATCCGTAAGGCTATAGAACCCGACTTTGTTCTGCTATTTACCAATAGCTGGAGGAACAAGAATTTTTGAAAAAAAAAAAAGGATTCAGACCTTTCACCCCATTAAGGATATGTAAAAACACGTAACCAAACCAGAAAACCAAGTAAAAGTAATGGGGATTCGACTGAAAGTTCGAACTCGGCTGAATCCGATTCCTCAATCCAAGCCGCTATCCATTACTCCCCCGTGCCTCCTCAAATTATATCCACCCCCCCACCGCCAAAAAGTATATGGATATATATGCTTAAATTCACCTTTATCCAGCTTCGGTGTAGAATATCCAACTTAATCCACTTCAGCCGGGTTTCGATCCTAGCTCGAGGAAACCGGACACACTGATGAGCTGTGAAACACTTCTTTCTGTGGAGGATGATATATATAACGAAGTAATCCGATATGTTTTATCGGTTAAAACGTTTTGATTGCGGATACTCATATGTAATACTAATATTTAGTATGATGGACTGATTGTTCCGAGGGCAGTTTTCAACATTTTTTCTCATGGCTGGCAGAGAGCGCGTTATCTCGCATGATCAACAGTCTGCACAAGACTAGCACACTCAGACCCTCGGTCACGATGACTTGTGACATCCTGCTCTCACAACCAGCGATGGTTCCTTAGGGTTCCGTCTACCCAACTTCACTCAGAAAGCTTTGGACAACCCATGCACTTTCCAAAGGTACCGCACGCTGAGACCACCTCCTCCTGACCGACAACATCAGGAAAAAACCTTTCTGACAATTTTGTTTTTGATGTAAACGAACACCCCTTGCCTCTTTTGTAATTTCAACGAATACTCGTTCTCACTTTCATAATGCTAGTTGTAGTAGAGACTTTGTAATCGCAGATACAACTATAGTAACGCCGTTGAACAATACTGATATCAAACGCCTTCGAATAACACTCGCACTAATAGTACTTGCTCGATAATACTCGCTCGAATAGTAACCCCCGAATATTGATCCGTATAATAATCTGTATAGTGATCAGTATAGAATTATAGTATAGTGAATACTATAGGGAATAGCGATGCGTAGAGTAATAGAGGATAGAGTAGACAGAGTGATCCCTAATGTAATAAAAGATGGAATAGAAATGATCAATTAGATGTCACGCTACTACGTATTTATGCGTTTCCTCTATGGTCACGTGTTCTACTTAATTCAATAATGAGATCGCCTGTATGCTCACTGGCGATCTATGTTCAAACTCAAGTGTCGGCAGCAACACTTTATCCCTGTATAACACAAATCGACCCTTGCGAGATTCGAACAGGGCCTCATAGTCAGAAGTCGAACGTTCTAACCACTCGGTCACGTGTCCATAGAAATCTCTCCCAATCAATAGCTAAAATAATACAAATCTGCCGTTTCATCTACAGTCAATGCTATTTAACATTTGATAACTTTTATAAACAAAATTTGAATTAACAATGGGATCACCTCTTAGTGGAATGATGGCATGCCTTTTCTTAGAATTTCTTTGGTCTGGTCCTTTCTAAAATACTTCACTTAAACAATCAACATAATTCCGATATATTGATTATGTTCCATTAAAATATCCCCGTCATCCTGACTTACATGAACAAAGTGGAACATACACTAGAATGTACATACGAAATGGAAGAAAACAATATTTTACCTTTCCTAGATAGCATGCTACACCGCATTGACAACAGCTTAAAACTTAGTGTCCACCGAAAGTCAACTGATAAAATATAACTGACAAACTGATAGCCAGGCTATATATGAAATCACTTTACATTAACTTCCCGGTTGAAAAATATTTAAAACTCTTAAAAACGCATCTAACATTGTCAAAGATAATCCACTCCCTACCAACTGTCGAAAATTTCTTCGATTCAAGGGTAATCTGTCGGTTCGGTAGGAAGCCATTGTGAAACACGCCTAGTCTCGCATCCCTATTTTAAACAGGGATCAAATAATAGAGATAAGAGCGCGTAAAACGATTACATTGGCGCAAAGTCCTTCCCAAAAAATAAAGATAGGTGAAAGGAAGGGAAGTCAGATCTTAAATAAGAAAGGGCAGACCTGCACATCTCGCACTTCCGGTAAAAATAAGACTATAAAAGCGGTGCCCTGGAGCAGCCTCGCTTTGATAAACTAGAATTCGTTAACCACTCAGTTTCTTCGTCAGACGGCCGCCCTCTTTAAGCGCAGTTAACTTCACTTATTTTTCCACACAGTATCTAAAATAGTAAAAACTTGTCGTCTCATCATCAATCAATTCTACTTCACATTTGATAATAATTTTTATAAGCAAAAATGTGGATTACCAATGGGATCACCTCTTAGTGGAGTGATGGCATGCATTTTCTTTGAATTTCGCGAATCTGGTCCTTTCCAACATATTTTACCTAAACAATCACCATATTTCAGATATATTGATTATGCCCTATTAATATATTCCCGTGATACTAGTTTCGCTGATCTTAAACTAAACAAAGTCAAACAAAAAATAGAACTTACATACGAAATGGAAGAAAACAATATTTTACCTTTCTAGACATCATGTTACACCTTGTTGACAGCAGTTTAAAACTTAGTGTCCATTGAAAGTCAACTGATAGAATGATCTAATAAATTTCTGTTCGTATCATAACAACAAAGCAAAATGCGGAATAATCATCGGATTCTTCTTAAGAGCACTAAGAATTTGCAGCCCCAAATATTTACATGAAGAGGAGAAATATATTGAAAATATTTTCAAGTCCTCCAATAGCCGATTTCATATTCAATGCGAAACAAAACGTTCATGAAATATTGCAACACAGTGAATCGAAACCCCACCACACGACAAAACCCAATGAATTAAAAATATATTGTTCTACTCACTAAATACAATCGAAAAGAATTTATCTAAACACAATATAAAATTTATCATATCTAAAAACATAAAATACTTAATACAAACAAAACAACGAGCCAAAACACGGAGGAGGAATTTACCCTATCAACTGTAAGGATTGCTAGAAAGAATATATTGGAGAAACTTCAACAATTTTAAATAAAAGATCATATGACCGAAAAGATACATATTAAAAAACAACACATTTGACTGGTTAGTTAATCACCATAACTAGACTGACCACAATTTTGACATAAAAAAATGCTACTTTAATTAGGAGAGAAAATAATTTAGTAAGATGGAAATGTTCAGAAAGTGGTTTAATCGCTAGGTCAACCATAGTAAATTTGGGTCTCTGTTCTTACAAAGCTTCAACTGATCTTCTGTTATTCCAATATAGGATATATAGTAACAAAGATTATAGAAACAGAAAGAAACTAAATGAAACTGGCTAGATTATAGAGCGAAAATATATATTGAAAACATTCTAAATTTAATATTCCCAGCGTCTCTCGTTCGTGCGCCTGATGTCTAGTCGAAACAGACACACACACACACACACACACACACATACATATATATATATATATATATATATATATATATATATATAGAGAAAGATAGACAGACAGA
>CAHIKZ030005572.1:312500-325000 GCA_903632075.3 Acanthosepion pharaonis | reverse complement strand
CCACATCCTTACATATTTCGTTTTCTTTCCCTTTTCTTATTCTTTTTCTTTTTTCATTCTTTTTTTTCTATTTTTTCATTTTTCTTTTTCATTTTTCCTTCCTTCTTTCTTTATTCCATTTATCTCTTTGATTTCTTTTGTCTTTTTTAATTCAGTTACGTATTTATTTATTTATTTATTTATTTATTTATTCTGTCCCTTCTGTTTCTCCTTCTTCAATTCGCATTCTCTTTCTCTGAACTGTCTCCGCGTCTGTGGAAGTAGGTTACGCCCATAACCTTGTAACGATACAGGTTGAACCTGTGAAGTTCAAGTGAATTGGGGGAATTTCACCGGCTCTCCCATTTTAGGGGTGGTGCTTTGGGAACCGTAAATTCATTATTAGTGTTTTTCCTCACAGGTTATTCTAAGTGCATTGATATCTCTGCTTCGCCTTCTGATCAGATGATTTGAGCAGGGCAGGTGTAGGAAATTCTTTAACGGTCTTTTCCTGCGACGCATTGCTGTTCTTCTTTTGGACTCCATTTTTAACTCCCCCTTAGTATTATGGGAAATTTACACTACATTAAATTTGTGGCGTCTTCAGACAAACATTAAAAATATTATAGATATATAATTTAGTGCTTTCGTTATATATTGTACTAACTGTTATTCCTGATTTTTATTTGATAAGTAAATATAGAAAATCAGAATGTTTTATTTTGTAAATTCGAATTAAAAAAGCCAATATTGAAAAGATTTCGATATTGCTATCGTATGGATATTTTGATTGACAGATTTGTTTGTTTAACGACCTATCAAATCCTTATGAGTTATTTCATTTTTTTGAGGGATTTAAAGTAACAAAATATATCATTCTACTTTCACAATTGAATACATGGTAAATTATACTCAGATTTTGTGCATATGCATGTTTGTGTAGACATAATTACTAGAGGTGGTGATATCTGTGTTTTATATTGTAGTTTTATTAAATATATATTTTAGAATAAAGTTTGATTTAAGAAAGTCTATGATATATTCATAATTGTCATTAAAGAGTTCTTTTATGTTGGTTTTTTAATTGATTTTGTTTAGCAGCATATCAACCATTATGGTTTATTCAATGCCGTAATCGAAATATATTGAAAGTAATTGTATGCCTTTATCTAAAGATAATTATATATATATTTGTGATGTCAACGAACACTCAATTCTACTTTTGTGATCCTCGTTGTATTAGAGACTTTGTAATCGCAGATACAACTATAGTAACGAAGTTGAACAATACTGGTGACAGACGCCTTCGAATATCACTCGCACTAATACCACTTGCTCGATAATACTCGCTCGAAAAGTAATCCGTATAGATCCGAATAGTATAGCGAAGGGAATAGCGAATAGCAGTCTGTAGAATAATAGAGGATAGACTAGAAATGGGGATCAATTAGACGCCAAATTGCGTTCTACTCATGCGTTTCCTCTATGGTCATGTGATCTGCTTAATTCAATAATGGGATCGCCTCTGTTTGCTCACTGGTGATCTATGTTCAAACTCAAGTGTTGGCAGTGACACTTTATTCCTATATAACAATATTTTTGGCTATTCTACAATAAATAATTATTGCTTGTATATTTATATATATATATAAATGTATTGATGGTATTTTTAGTATACAAATGTATTTTTATACATTTATAAGTTTTTGTTTTTCTTCTGGGAACAACAGCAATTAACCGTCCTGGGTAAGATGATAAACTACGTCCAGCAGTGAGCCTCTGATCAGGAGATTTTGAGTAGCGTGGAACACCTTTGGAATTGTTGGTGTTCCCATGTCCACCCTGACCAGGGATGGTAACACCTGTTGGGGTCCCAGCTATCGTCAAATAGTTAACACCCAAATTTCTGTAAAAATAGGTTTTAATACCAGAAATACTTTTTGTAAAAAATTATTACCAGCAATAATTTTTGCAAGAAAAATTATCAGCAATACTTTTTTAAAAATACCAGCACTACAAACCGCTATACATTCTTTTGAAAAAATATGACCAGCTATAGATTTCTTCAAGGAAAAATATTCCCAGAAATGGATTTTTCAGGAAATACATTACCAGCAATAAAAATTTTGTCTGCCTTAAAATAACACATTAAGGATGTTATGCCGTAAAACAAACCAAACCAACACACACACACACACACACACACACACACACACATATATATATATATATATATATATATATATATATATATATATATATATTCATATATATATATGATAAACGAAGAACCATTAAAAAAAAGTAGGGAACAGTTTACCCCGACAAGCAAAATAAAGGGTTCAGTTCGACATTCAAACCATATATATATATATGTCCTTGCTAGATTAGATACTCGTTATATTTATTTTTTATATGTGTATATTTGATTTGTAACCTGTAGTCGATATTAATTTTGTCAAATTTTCTTAATTACACAGCAGCCCTTATATTAAACGACATTCAGTTTTAGTTTCTCCCGCCCCATCTCTCCCACCCCCCCTTCTTTTCTTTTCTTTTCCTCTCCTCCCTCTTATTAACAGTAGATCGTCTTTGGTGTGTATATATATATATATATATATATATATATATATATATATATATATATATATATATATATATATATATATATTCATATTTCTCTCAAAAACTGTCTTTGACTTCCCTCTCTAAAACTTCTCTCTGTTAAATTTTAATCCTCCATCTTCTCGTCTGTTACCCCTCTCTTTAGCTCTAACATTCGCCCCACTCTCTCATACTTACACTCTCTCTAAATTCTATTTTTATTTCCGGTGTTGTTCTTTTCTGTTTTCTTTTTGAATTTGTAGGTCTGATGAATTGGATCGTATTTACGATTCCAATGGAATAAATTATGAACATGGAATATTAGTGTTTAAGCCTTTTTATTATATCCTTACACTGTCCTGGACATTGAGTTCTGCCTGGATTCTATCCTCTTGTAATTTTTTATTCAAAATATATATGTGTGTGTATGCATGCATGTATATATATTTATATATTTTGCATATGTATGTGTATATTTACCACTAATGTTATATATATATATATATATATATATATATATATATATATATAGAGCCAGACAAACCAACCTAGGTTTCACCTAAATGGATCGTCAGGGATTAGCAAATCAAAAATTCGAGGGTTTTTCGAAACGAGACTATATTATATATATATATATATATATATATATATATATATATATATATATTTTATATATATATAAATAACCCATTGAGGTGTTGATGTGCTGCAAAATAGACCAAACCGAACCAACAGGAATTAAGTAGTACTTTCATGCTCTTCAACGCCTTCAATCTTCCAGTCAGAGGCCTTGCTGCCGGACGTAGTTATCATATGGAGATATTAGATCAAAATAAAGCAGCTACAGCGAAATAATAATCCCAGACGATAAACATTTATCACATCAGTAGCACAATGCCAATTTGATGAAATGTCTGTCTGTCGCATGACCTCAGCTGAAGGCCACAAGATACTCCAATCGTGAAAACAAAATGGATTCAAATAATAACAGTGTCGGACAATAAACGCATCATGAATATTCTCACAAAAATAGTCCTTTCAGCAGTTCGTATAAATTATGCAGCCGTTGCTGTTGCTGCAGAAGATGTTGTTCGATGATCTGTCCTTTCTTTCATGATGAGTTTCTCATTATCGAGGTTTCATTGTAATTGATTTTGTATTTTATTTATATGACAATGTTATCTTTTGAAGCCAAACGAGACACGCGGTATTGTTCGTGTTTCCTTTTTCGTTGCATTTATTAAATAGCTTAATTTTCCGGCGGTTGCTTTAATTAGCCGTATTTCATAAAGAATCTACGAAGAAAATTCATGATTCCCAATTTAGAAATATTTTTCCATTCATATATATATATATATATATATATATATATAGAACACCAAAATATACCGAATTGTCTATTTGTTAAATTAAGCTTCGAAGTGTTGTATCTTAGAAATGATTAAAGATAATTTACTGGAATTGTACGAGGTTTTTATATATATATATTTATATATGGATGTATTAATGTAACTGAGATATTGATACAAATTATTAACCCTTACGCCGCTTGTTTTTTAATAATTGCTCCAGCCATTACAATAGTAATTTTAATTTTAATAATGAATATGCTTAAAAACGCGTAAATTTCAAATATTAGTTATGACAAAAAAAAAAATTTCGCTTGAAGATGAAACGGAGCTTGGTACTTTAATTCAATTTAATTCAAATAATTATATTGAAGTTTTCGGCTCTTGTTTTGAAACATGAGAACTCTTATGTAGCGATGGAATCATATTTTTAAATAAATAATTATATTTATGCTCTACTTTTGTATCGAGCACTGTTTTTTAAAAATAATAACAAAAATACTAAAGAACTTTGTATTATTTACCTAACGAGTTCTTTCCTATATTCTATATATTTTCACACACACACACACACACACACACACACATATATATGTGTGTGTGTGTATTCTACAAATATATATATGTATGTATATTCATATATATATATATATATATATATATATATATATATATATGTATATATGTATATATATATATATATATATATATATATATATATATATATATATTCCTCCAAAATAACGTATACACTCACCAGGAAAGGAAAGTTTAGTATATATATATTGCAATACTTTATTTATTCAGGTATCACGAGATTAATAGAAGTTAACTTTTGTCTCTTCAATTACAAGAGATGGTCAAAATGGTGGGATTTAACTTCCAGATACTTATTAGTAAGGGGAACTACTTCATGCTCAAAGTTGACCAAAGCGTTCAATTGGATTGCTGCATCTGCATATGTAGCCGGTTTTCTGCAATACAGATCATCTTTTAGCGTTCGCCATAGTAAATAGTGCCATCGTAAATTGATAAAACGAAAGACAATGTTTGCCTTTCCTACACATTTAGTATTTGTAGGAACCCAGGTTAGGATTAAAATAACCGACATAGTTCGTCTGTATAATTTTTTATTGTATTTTTTCTATTTTCAGTGAATGTGTTGTGTACAGTCGCTCTCTGACAGAGGTGCTGTCAACTTCTCTATCTTTTCTACAAATACTTTCATGGTAACTGCTCCGACGAACTATGTTCGGTAGTTCCCAAACTGCATGAATTTAAACGTGCCATTAGGTCAGCATCTCAGTCCCATCCTTTCACTGTCGAAACGGTTAAATATAGTCGTCTCTTCTACTCCAGTAGCTTCATGTCTCGAACTTCCCGTCTGTAGAAATACGTTCCTCTTATTTGCTTCTATCTTACTCACTGATAGCTATAATCCCCAACTATTCAAATGCAATGTCAATTGACATATCTTTTGACCATGTTTGCTGCAATCTATGAATATGGAATCCAGTGAAGTCCGTAATCTGTTCAATATATCAGAGGTCGGCAGTGAAGATTCAGAGAAAGTAGCGGTTGCTAAGTAATTCTTTAAGTCTTCGATATAAGGTTTTGCAGTGCAGACAATTTGGGAGTAAAAAAAAATGACTGCCTTTATACACGTCGCATTGAATATTTTGAGCTTTCTGATTGGTTAACCCTTCTATTGGTGAAGTATAAAATGAGTCAACTCATTTTGACTTGCTCACTAGTACATACATATGCACAAATAACTGCAACAATCTCCAGATGTCTTGATCTATTCCCCATCCTTCTCTTCATCCTTTCGTCTATCACGCCTCTTTACTCTTGCTCCTACTTTCTGTAACCCCTTGGGTGCTAGTGGTACTCCCGTCTTGCTTGGTGTGAAAAGTTTTAAAGAAAATTGGCTTGAAATTGCGGATAAACTTTTCGAAGATTGTGTTCTTGTATTTTCGACTGTCTCAGTAATTTTCAAGAACCAATGTGCTGTCATGGTTTTCGGCAGAATTCTTTGGATGTAAACAAAGTAATTCTGTCTGCTGCCTGGTGATTCCAACAATGTAGTCACGTGTTCTTGGATAGTAGTGATATCAGCAATTTTTCTTCATTCCAGGGACTCATTCAATTTTGGTAAAAGGTCAAATAGCGGATCATTTTTCTCATTCCCAAATCATCTGTTAAAATTTGCCACACCGTTTCCTTATTCTTATTAATTATTTCTGCTGCAAGAAGCACACTTAATCTTCGATCTGACCTTACCATCGTTCAAGCTCTGTTCACAATTGCATTTGTTCTTTGTGTTTTGGGCTGCCCATTAATTGAATCATCTCAGTCGGGATGAGCCCACTAAGATTAAAATTAGTGTGAAATTGGTAAAATTGCTGCCTACAGTATTACAAGCACACATAAAATTCCCTTTAATACACTACATGCAAATGACTCCGCGGATTTTGGCCAAAGGAAAGTTACTGAAAATTGTTCATAATCATTTTGGATCTCACTAGTCGAGATGCAACTAAATGCACCGAAACATTGCATCTTTGTAGTGAGTAAATTGTTTTTGTCTATATATCTGAGATGAGGTGTTATGTACACTAGTTACGTTACTTGGACTATTGTTCTCATCTTTGTCGCCATATTTATTATAACGTTTCGGCCGTGGTACGCTCCGCCCTTCTTCAGGTGGTTTGAATGTGGAACTGAACCCTTTATTTCGTTTGCTGGGGTAAATTGTTCCCTAGTTTTTTTTGGGTTTTTTTTATGGTTCTTCTTTTATCCCATGTGAATAGGCACAGATAAATAATTTAAAGAAACTTTTCAACTTTTATAACTCCTGCAAATGAATAATGTACGGCATATTTTTTTGAGAACAGGCTTCCAATTTTCATATTTAATCTGGTTATACGTACACACAGAAAGACACACGCATACAAGTTGATATCTATTATGGGCATACTTGAAATATCTCAATGGGAGAAAAGCTCGCTTATAACATTCAGTACCTACAAACCTAAATTAGTAAAATTTCATCGTTTCTTATCTGATCCCATTTATGTACAGTCATGTTGAACGGTTGAATTCTCAATCATGCTCCTTACCTTGAACGTCTGTTGTTATTCAAGCTCACACCAGACATTTATTTGGTCTTTTATATACGAACCATCATTAAAGACAATGGGAAAATAGTCGGCTTCCTGTACTGATCCTAAAATAAAGCATTACTGCTACATCTGGTTTGGCATTGCTCAGTTTTCATATTCGAGTCTTGATGTAAACCCCTTGAGCGGCCGTTTGGGTAATGGATTGCTTCTTTAATTCTACAGACCATTTTCCACAGACGAAACTTTGTTAATCTCTCTCTACTCTATCCTTATTTTCATGGCAGATATTCGGGTGAATATTCCTTGGTTTCATCAATCCAAAACTTAAGTGCTAGAACCCACAAGTCAACTCACTTTGGTTTTCACTTCATATTGCATTAGTAAAGAGTAAGATTCACTCATACTGTTTCCTATCGACAACATGCATTTTGGAAAGAAATCCTTACTGATGCTTTTCCGATAACTATAATCTCAAACGCTTCAACTTTAGTTCCAGTTTTTATCTATCCTACATATCATATTAAACACCTCATTTAAACCTCTACCGCAAAGGGCTCATGTGCCTTACATTCGGAGAACAATTTTGAAGATGTTGGTGAAAGGAAATAACACTTATTAAATAATATAACAAACTACTGTATAGGTATAAAAGGTATTTCACTGGGGTAATTTTATAGTTTAATTTTATGTTTGGTCACATTCCTTGTGTTACTAGTACCATGTAATCCAATATTGCTGACCGTATGATCGTGTCATCGGCGACTAAACCGGTTCTCCACTAGGCTTTTCTGTTGAATTGGGTAGCTAGATACCCAGCAAGATTAAAAGCAAGTCAAAGAACGGATTGTGTTTCTTGTAGGGTCACCATTATTCTTGAGACAGGAATCCGTAGCTATGTATGAAGCCAGTGCGGTGATTATACCTCACCTCTAGGCGGAGGGCTTCCCAGACTAAAGTCAACATCCAGGGCGGAGTGTTCCCTTAATGGAATCAACAGTTTCGTCTTCGTGACCAAGGCGGTGCTTCATGCTTGGAGAAGCTCAGCCTCTCATTTTACCTGGACATGGAATTACTTCGCCAGGTCTACTTGTCCAACATACGCAGCACATGAATGGATAACTTTTCGGCTTCTCCGGCAGCGACTCTACGAATATAACTGACTACGGATGATGATTATGATATATAGGCCAGGAACCAAGAGAAGGTCAGATAAAGAAGATCAAATGTTTATATGTGCTGGTCAAACCGGCCATCTTCGCTCTCTAGCTTGCTACGACAAATCGTCTTTCTAATCATTCATTATTTTCAACTCCGTTAAACGAACAATGTCTACAATACTCAAACATAACTAGGATCGATCATACTACTCATTATTGATTATTAATGGTTCAACCAGGCACGCTCTCTAATGATTAACTCACAGAGAGGGGAAATTTTCATTATTTACTTAGATTATTTTATTCTAACACAGTGGCACAGGTATTGGGTATACATCGATCTTTATTAATGGCCGAGCAGACTTGATCGTTAACCATTATCAAACTCTGAGGTGGCCTTTTAATTATTTATTAAAATTCGTTTGATTATCATAGAATGGTACAATTATGAAACACAAAGCGATGAGTGAACTCGCGAATCAATAATAGTGGTCATCCAGATTAGCTCGTTAAACTTTACTACACTATGAGGTAGCCTTCTAATTATTTACTAAACTTCGTGTAATTATAATTAAAAGTCTCTATTATTGGACACCAAGCGATGTGATAACTCAGTACTCACTACTAATGGCTTACGTAACTAGCTCGTTAACCATTACAACACTCTGAATTGGTCTTTCAATTATTTACTAAGATTTTTTAAAATTTTTGTTGAATGGTTCTATTATTGGATACCAAGCGATGTGATGACTCTGTACTCACTAATAATGGCTTAGCAGACTAGCTCTTTAACCATTACAACACTCTGAATTGGTCTTTCAATTATTTACTAAGATTTGTTTAATTTTTGTTAAATGGTTCTATTATTGGACACTAAGCGATGTGGTAATTCAGTACTCGCTAATAATGGCTTACGTAACTAGCTCGTTAACCATTACAACACTCTGAATTGGTCTTTCAATGATTTACTAAGATTTTTTAAATTTTTGTTGAATGGTTCTATTATTGGACACCAAGCAATATAATTATTCAGTACTCACTAACGAGCTTTAGTTGAATGGTTCTATTATTGGACACCAAGCGATGTGATAACTCAGTACACACTAATAAGGCCTTACCAGACTAGCTCGTTAACCATTACAACACTCTGAGTTGGTCTTTCAATTATTTATTAAGATTCGATTAATTTTTGTTGAATGGTTCTATTATTGGACACTAAGCGATGTGATAATTCAGTATTCACTAATAATGGCTTGCCAGGCTAGCTCATTAACCATTACTACACTCTGAGTTGGGCTTTCAATTATTTACTAAGATTTGTTTAATTTTTGTTGAATGGTTTTATTATTGGACAGCAAGCTATTAAATAACTCAATACTCACTAATAATAGCTTACCAGACTAGCTCGTTAACCATTGCTACACTCTGACATGGTCTTTCAATTATTTACTAAGATTCGTTTAATTTTAGTTAAATGGCTCTAGTATTGGACAAGCGATGTAATAACTCTTACTCACTAATAATGGTCTAGCTCGTTAACCTTTACCACACTCTGAATAGTCTTTCATTATTTACTAAATTCCGTTTAATTTTAGTTTGAATGGTACTATTACTGGAAACCAAGCGATGGAGTGCAGTTAGTACCTACTAATAATGATGTACCAGATTAGCGTGTTAACCACTAATACACACTTTGTTTGTCTTTCAGTTATTTACTTTATTTATTTTCTAATCATTATCATACACCGGGGCGCCCACACAATCTTAAAAATTAATGACAAACCAACGAAACACATTTTATTACTTTCTTTTCTGGAAGACGCCATGTTGAAAGTGTGTGTTCAGAAATGTCTTGCCTGCAGGATGTTGTTCTCAAATGTTCGCCTTCCATATTTGTCTGCATCAGCGCCAATAGAGCTCTGTGTGACTGCTAAGGATGTAAACAACAAAGCCAACATCCATACAACGATTTTGTTTTGGAAGTGGAGGTGGGTGCAGTTGGTAGGCAAATGTGCTGCTATCTTAGTGGATAGCGGGCGCTTCGATCCTGTGAGTGCGTAAAAGCAATGGACTTGCCTCGAGGCCCTAAATCCTGCGCTTTTTCTTCTCCTATGCCTCTGCAGGCGCGCGTTAGTCTGTTTACAGGAGATGAAATCGATTTAGAAAGATCGATATCGTCGGCACATGAATATGATAAATAAATCATGTCTTTAATCACCGAGGCTAATCAAGACATATGAGGAGAATCTATTGCGCGCAACAAAGAAAACGTGAAAGGAAAACTGAATTAAAATAAACATGGGCGAATCAACGTAAAAAAAAAGAAAATTAAATAAGATATAAACAAAGCGAGAAGCTGTTAATCACGTGACGAACGATGAACGAGATTTTTGCGTCATTTCAAATCAGATGCGTGCAAAGGAAAGGAAAACAAATAAAGAAAGAGAGGGTGGGGTGTTTTTTTTTTGTTTTTTTTTTTTGTAAAATGAACGAATGACGAAAGAATATCTGCTTAAATTTTAATAATGAAAATGAGAGAGGCGAGAAATGGATTTTGAAAATAATGAAATTGAAATAGGAAAACAATGACTCAGGAGAGAAAGCGGCGGCGGGAAAACAAAGGAAAATGCGGTAAAGCGCGCCAATTGACATTTAACGCGGGAAAAGCGATTGAACAGGGAGACGTCATTTCAGAAACTTAAAAAAATAACACAACAATAGGAACATTCATATGAGACGCATATATCCTGCAACAGAATATATATATATATATATATATATATATATATATATATATGCGTGTGTGCTAGCGCGTGTCTGTCGGTATATATTAATAAATAATACACAACGCCGAGAGTACAACTCCTGAGTGTGTGTGTGTGTATATATATAGTCGACTCTCCCATCGAATTCGACGTATGAGGGTCAAGCAGATCAGTTCCTAGGAAACCGACAGCCCGACAACGGCACATGAGATTTGATTATAGTGCAAGACCAGCCACACTTTTTGAAGGGCCGAATTCAGAGACCTGGTGCACTAAGTGCCACAAGGTGCACTAAGTGCCACAAGGTCCCCAAAAAACCCTCCGCAGGTTTTGAATTCAGAGTTGTCCTTCTCCTAGACCAGTTGCCATCCAAGGCTATAGAACACAGTCTGTCCTGCTATTTACCCCTAGCTGGAGGGAGAAGAAGAATCACACCTTTTCCAAGGGTATTAGCACATAAGTGAATGTAATGGATTTGACTGGAATTCGAACTCGGCTCTCCGATTCCTCAATCCAAGCCGCTATCCATTACTCCACCGTGCATAGCAGCTATGCACCTCATCAGTCCACTGCTAGAGAAGCCGGAAAGGTATCCATTCATTCATCTAGAGGTTCGTGGGTTATTGTAATTTTAATAGATTTTTTTTGCGAAGCTATATTCTCGCCATATATTAAGGCTCTAACCCACCGATTGGTAATTTCTTGCTCAACTTAACGTCCATATTTTTCATTTTGATTCCGCCGATGTGATCTCCATCTTCCGGCATTCTCATTCCCTTATTCAAATTTAAATTTAATTTAAATCAAACATTCATTGGAGATTTGTTTCCCCCTTAGACCCTTTTTGATCAACATGAAATATACTTATCCAAGTACCCTTGGTAATGTATTTTCAGAAAATATAAATATGGTTATGGGAATTTATCCCCAGAATCCTAGGAGGGGTTCGATGACAAAGAAACCGACAGACAGAGGCTACAACTATATATTTTCTAAACATATATATATATATATATATATATATATATATATATATATATATATATATATGTGTGTGTGTGTGTGTGTGTGTGTATAGAGATAGATAGATAGATAGATAGATAGATAGATAGATAGATAGATAGATAGATGTATGGCCTTATGAACAGCTTCCCTGGTCTAACCAAGTTCATGAAAATTAATTTGGACATACCACTAGATACTTATTCAGAAGTCTCGCTTTCATCTCTCAGATCATAGCTTATTGACACATCTAAACACACACTGAAACTAGATTCGTATATATATATATATATATATATATATATATATATATATATATATATATATAGATAGATAGATAGATAGATAGATAATAATAGTGGTTAATATACACACATATCTATATATATATATATATATATATATATATATATATAAAAATATACACACACACACACACACACACACATATATATATATATATATATATATATATATATATATATATATATATATATATATAAATTCGAAGAGGATAGA
>CAHIKZ030005572.1:262500-307500 GCA_903632075.3 Acanthosepion pharaonis | reverse complement strand
ACGATCTTTTAAGAACTACGAAAACTATGAAAATACAGGGATCTTGAAGTGGAAATCTTAAAACTGTGGCACATGAAGACATTACTAATTCCAATTGTAGTTGGATCCAACGGATTGATTAGAAAAGGTTCTGCTAGACTCATTGAAGGATCTCTGGTGGCCCACACCTTTAAGAAATACAAAAGATTCTATTCACAAGTACAGATCCCACATTACGAAGATCTTTATCTATGTAAAATGTGTGTGATCTTAGGCTTATTCATTTATTTATTTATTGCAACAAAAAAATGATCACTGGAAAATGTCATGAAGCCATTTCTGACATTAGGTCTACGATTGGGATCAGGAAGAAAATAAATCAGGAAATAATAATAATAATAATAATTTAATAATAATAATTAATAATAGTAGTAATAATAATAATAATAATAATAATAATAAAATCGTCACGATAGAGTGGTACTTACACTGGACAATGGGAAAATGTCACTGGAATGAACATCGGCCAGCGCCGTTACAGAAATAGAAGATGTCACCATTCTAAGGATTAACCATCCACACAGACAGAAAAATTGAAGCAAATAGGCCGGACATTATTGTCAAAAAACCAGAAAGAAAAAACTTGCCTACTAATTGATATGGCTTGTCCAGCGGATTGTAACAATAAACCAATAATTTGAAAAACTATCAAAATAAAAGACCTGGAAATTGAAATAAAAAAATAATAAAAAACAAGAATAATAATAATAATATTTGCACTTGGAATTATAAAAAAATGGAACAAAACAAAAAAGAATCCCTTGGCTTAAGAGACATACAGAAAATTGTCTTAAAGAAGCACAACTAAAGAGAACTTTGGATAACGCTCACAACTTCATCGGAGATAAAAAAAAAAAAAAAAAAATTAACATGAAATGAACATAATCAAGATGTATATATATATATATATATATATATATATATATATATATATATATATATATATTTGGATTTGGATATATACTTTCAAAAGAAGCAACAAAGAAAATGGATATCACATGATACTTTACATTAATTCAAATAAAATATTATATAAATAAATATATATATATATTACTGGAAAGAATGAAATTGGTACTAACTACTTAAAAGACTGAAATAAATATTTTCCTAGAAAAAAATATTTTCCAGAAAAAAAGTTTTAAAGAATGATTTTCTAAATTTCACCAGACAGTAGTAATGACTGCTCGGTTAATGTATGCCAAATGTTTCCTCATGACGAAATACCTAACGTTACCATTGCCAGTAGAAATGGGGGCAACAGATACGACACTTTTATCTCAGCCCGATAACCACGGAGAGATAGAAAAGAGTAACTCGTATAGTGATGTTGGGTCACTTGAAACCGATTGTTTTTTTCATGAAGAAATGTGTAATATTACTTTTTCCATTAGAGACGAGGACAACACATATTACACATTGAGCCGAGTCCGATGGTCAGGTAATGTAGAAATCAGTAAATTGAGGAGCACAGGCTACTCAACCAATGAATGTCGATTTTTTTTTATAATTAAACGATAAATATACCTATGACCATGGGTGCTGCTGGTTATAAATTTAAATCAAAAGAAATGCTGGCTGCTCGGCCAATTAATAGGGAAAGTTTCCTTATAAGGAAACAGCTATTATTGGTATTACCATTACAAGGGGGGGTTCTGGTTATAAATATATATTAACAGAAATATTGGCTGCTCGGCCAATTAATGTCCAATTTTTCCTTATCGGCTGATATTACCATTACCATTACAATGGGTGTTACTGGTTATAAATATATACTGACAGAAATACTGGCTGCTTAGCCAATTAATGTCCAATGTTTCCTTATAAGGAAACGGCTGATATTCCCATTATTATTACAATGTGTGTTACTGGTTATATCTATAAACTGAGTGAAATACTGGCTGCTCAGCCAATTATGTCCAATATTTTCTTATAAGGGAACGGCTGATATTACCATTACAATTGAAGACAATAGAACAATGGATCCACCTCTGTTAGAGGTGGCACCTCAATATTCAGTGAGAATTTAGAAAAAGAATTTAATTTTTTCGACAATACATTTTCAGATTAATATATAAAAAAAAATCATATTTATGCTAAAATGTATATTCATGTAAGACGATACTCATTCCAGTGAGATAAAATGAAAGTAAGATCATATTCAAAGACGCCATAATAATAGAATGTCTTCCAGCTTCTGAAGAAATAGAAAATATATGATTCTTCTTTAAAAGTGATATACATGAGAAAGAAAAAAAAATATTTTCAAAAAAGTTATCTGCGAAGCGTTAAACTCGTTTCAGATAATGTTAAAATTAAAACAGTTGAAATTTTAACAAAATCAATGATTGAAAGACTGCCGAAGATCATAAAATATCGAGGTGCCTATATTAAAATGTAACATAATGCAAAAATAATATGTACGGTTATTTACGTAACTTCGTGAAATAATTACGTTTATGTGACCTTTATTCACTGCAAGAAAAGACAGAATATTCTAGAATATGCAGAAAAATCCATATTATATATTTTATTTAGTTAATATTTCGCTACAGGAGACGGTACAATATGTGTCTGAAATAATAATATAAAATATTTAATCTATCTACAATGTATAATGTAGGTCGAATACTATTTTAATCATTTCACTCCATTTAATATATATATATATATATATATATATATATATATATATATATATATATATATATATATATATGTTATGATATGGACAAAGTCCGACAATTTTTTAAGACATTTTTATGTTTATACATTCTTTTTAAAGATACAAATATTTAAGTAAATCTCTGCTTATAATAAACAGTATTAAACAACATTTACCGGCCTGAAAATTTCTATGAAAATTTATCGTACATTCTGGGTTGTTTATTAATATTTTTTGTTTTATTATTTTAATTAGATTCCTCGACTAGTTTCGGCCAGCATGGCCATCATCAGGAGAACAAAAAAACTATGAACTACAGGAATGAATTACTTTATCTGTAGTTTTCATTTGGTTACATATAAACAAATGAAAACTACAGATAAAGTCATTAAAGTTAATGTTGGTCAGTCCTTGTGTTGGTGAAACAGTCTCTTTTAAATTGTTTTTAAGATAGACGCTGGGTAGACTCATGCTACTCTGAATTTCCTTGGCCATTTTGACAGTTTTATTCGTTCCTGGGAAGGGGATGTGTCTGTGTTAAGTGTATGTTATCATTTAGTTCTTCGGGAGTGTATATGATGCGTGTAAGTGTATATATCAATATGGGCGTGACACTTCAAAACACACACACGCATGTATATACATATGATAAAAATATAGTTTTAAGTTATATATATATTTAAGCTAAACCGCAGTAACATGTTAGTCGACCTGTTTAAAAGTGGGCTTGCTGCCCAACTACAAAATTACTAAATTACATGTCACGCCAGCCAACAGGAACGTATCACTAAAACATTCAGATAAAAAACTTGACTTAGTGTAAATAAATTCAGCTAAAATTGACATGAAACACTTAATTAACTCTGGAAACATACATAGAAAAACGGATAAATCCAGTTTAAAATAAAATAAATATAAATAAAATCGCTCTTGATAAAAGGTAAAAGAATTTTCACACTCTAAAAAGCATATTTGCCCACTTTATGCCAAGAAAAGAAAACAATTATACAAACAAAAGAAACATTAAGGAAAAAAGCTTAATCCCAGTAGTAGCTGATCATTTTTTAACGAAACATGTATAAAAGAGTGATTGCTACTCATATATATATATATATATATATATATAAAAAGAGACAGAGAAAAACAGATATGGAGAAACGGAGAGCTATAGATAGACTGCTCGATATATAGACATATATATAGGGGCTGTGATAGATTGATAGTGTTGATGGGTCCTCCCCTTTTTTACACAAATGGACTCACCCAGTATATACATATACTACTGCTACGTGAAGACTCGGGAGAAAAGACGAGAGCAACAGAGGGTGAAGGTAACAGGCAGACAGACAGACAGAACGAATGTAGCCAGCAAGCATCACCGTGAGCGAGTGCGTAGACTCAGTAAGAAGTCATACAGCGATACTTCAATACCAAAGACTGTATAGATATTTTGCTACTAACACGTATTCCTGGAACTACTAACCTGCTTTACCAGTTTGTATTATTACGTTAATACATTATTTTCCTATATTCATTCTTGGCGTTTGTTATTTATTGGTACCGGATTTCAACCCGGAATCAACAACAGATAGGCAATATGTATAATAGCTGGACACTCGTATTAGAGAAAACCTGTCTACTAGGGCGGCTAGCTAATCCCTATTGCAGACGCTCGCTCAGGCACATTTGTGTTTGTTTAATACCCAAGGGAGCCCACCTATGGTTTATAATGGAATTATACTGACCCCCACCTTAGTTACAGTTTCTAGGAGAGAGCGTGCTTTCTAGCGTGATCAACAATTGAACAAAGCCAGCACGCTCAAGCACTCGGCCACGGTCACATGTTCCGTTTACCTCATTTCACTCACAAGGCTTGGGTCAACTTTCCAAAGGGGCCGCACGCTGGGTTCGACCTCGATCTATTCCGTTAACATTAAGAAGTCTCCAATTCTGATTCGAACACTTGTCTCAAAGTGAATGTTCTAACCACTCGGCCACGCGCCCATAAGACAATATATATATATAGTTTTAAGGTGTGCTATATTTATGGGATAAAGTGCTCAATATCTGAGATAGAGCGTATGTAAATATAAAAGTGAACATTGAAGTCAACAGTCAGTTTCATGATAGACGCATTCGTCAGGCCCTCTGACGATTGCCTGAAACAACCTGTCGCCTCTGAGTGTTGACTTTAGTGTTCACTTATATATATATATATATATATATATATATATATATATATATATATATATATATATATATATATATATTCATATATATATATATATATATATATATATATATATATATATATATATATATATATATATATATATGCATATATATATATATATATATATATATATATATATATATATATATATATATATATATATATATATATATATATATATATATATTTTATATATATATATATTCAATATATATACATATATATATATTTATATATATATATATATATTATATACATTTATATATATATATATATATATTATATATATATATATATATATATATATATATATATATATATATATATATATATATATATATATATATATGGTGATAGGTAGATAATATAGAGATAAATGTATTTATATTTAGACTTATGGAAGGACCAAATGAACAAAAATGTGTCTATTTTTCATTTTATTTTTCCTCTTTCTTTTCTTAATTTAATTTTCTCTTATTCTTTCACCTTACTGCCCTTTTTGCTCGAAAACTTGGCGGCCATATTTGTTCCTTAATGTAAACCAATATAACACTCTACACACAAAAAGAAAAACCTCCCTTCCACCCTCTATGTTACATGCTTCCCCTCCCTTCAACCTCTTGAGTTCTAACCTCAATAGACACCTTAGCCGCATCCTCATTCCCACACCTTTCCTCATCACCATAACATCAACATCACTAAAAATCCTAATCTTAGCTACACTAATTATAAAATCCTGTGCACCTGTCCGTTTTGAGTGGTTGGTTTGGCTTTCATTCATTCCTTACCTTTCTCTTCCACGGCTTCATTGTACTTCTGTCCTCTCCGGCACACTGGGGGCGCCAGAAATATTTATCTCTCGTCCACTTTGTTGGTTTACTGTACGGACGCGGGTAACGCGTCCCAATTCAATAAGCAGTTTATTAATAATTTTTAACTTTGTCTGCAGACAATCAGTTACCGGTATTTATCGATTCTTCAATTATTTATATAATAAATATTGATTTCCCAGAATTCGGAATCTTTGGGTACATTGAAACTGGTAATCGTGATAATGGCAGACCGTCTCGGTGAATAGACTCAACTGTGGACTTTGATGTGGGATTATTTCAACGAGTGGAGAAAAGTGAGGGTCAGGTGTTGGGCAAGACGTGTTGAGTCTACAGACAAGATGATTTGGCAGTGTCTGTAAAGGTAAATTTTGATATGAGACCCGAGGAATAATGGTTTTATTTTTAGTAGAAATGCAGGAGGAGATACTACTACTACTACTACTATTACTACTACTGCTACTAATAAACTTGGTATTAATGTATTTGGTGCAGAGTCAAAAAGGGATGGAAATAGACACCTTCGTGGTGAAGACAGATTTAAATAATAAATAGCAAGGGTCGAAATATCTACAGAAACAATTTTCAAAAGATTTTATTCTATTATCCTAAACATATGCACAATGAATGAAGACAGATGTATGATTGTCAGTTAACGATGCAGCCCAACATCCAGATTGTAAACTGGAGATACCAAAATCAAGTACAATATAAATTGTTAAAAGCTGTAGACTTTTAGGTAATAGCATTGGTCTATCCTGTCATGCCGAGTTTTATATTCGGCAGTTACTAATACCGTACAACCTAATACAAGGTGTCCAATTTTTTCTGGATATTCATCACAGAATCTTCATTTGGGGTCCACAAATTTTTTCAGTATATTTGTTAGTGGCCAATTATTTGTTCTGTGCAGCATGATCATTATTATTATTGGTATTATTATTATTAGTAGTAGTAGTAGTAGTAGTAGTGAAGACAGAATATATGGTTGCCAGAAAAAAATAAACATGCAAATTGGAGATACCAAAATGAGAATAGAGTACGAATTGTAGACACGAAAATCAGGATAAAGTGCGAAATGGAGACACGAAAATCAAGATAAAGTTGGAATTGGAGGCCCAGAATAGGGATAAAGTACGAATTGGAGACACTAAATTAGGGATAAAGTACGAATTGGAGACACCAAAATAGGGATAAAGTACGAATTGGAGACACTAAAATAGGGATAAATTTCGAATTGGAGACACGAAAACCAGGCTAAAGTTGGAAATGGAGGCCCAGAATAGGGATAAAGTACGAATTGGAGACACCAAAATAGGGATAAAGTTTGAATTGGAGACAACAACATTAAGAGAAAGTCCTAATTGGAGACACCAAAATCCAGATAAAGTTGGAATTGGAGACACCAAAATGGGGATAAAGTGCGAATTGGAGACACCAAAATCAAGATAAATTGGAATTGGAGACTCTAAAACAAGCATATACAATAATTTAAATATGTGGGAAATGTTTTAATAGAGAATGGAAAATGTCCAAACTAAATCGGATGGTACATTGGGATGTGACGGGTACACACCTGGCCCAGGGTCGAATCCCTTGGTTACGGCGCCAACTGTGACGTCGCTCCTCCTGGTCGCTCCTCCTGGTTCCAAGCGTGCCGCTCCAACCCCTTGGTTAGATGATCACCAGCCTCGCCTTTCCCAACTCGCTTCCAATACCTGGTTACTGAAGCAACTGTACTGATCTCCGGTCTGTCTACCCATGTTGTGTTTAGATCTTAGACAGACGGGACCAGCAGGGATTGGGGCCGATACAAGTTGAGTCCGACGGGGGTGGCAAAACACAAGAAAAAAAAAACTCACGAGACAAAAAATTACCGATAAAAAAGGGTGACAACCTTTTATATCTAATGTCCGTTATACAAAGAAAAATTGTTCTTATTTCCCGACCCGCTCTGTGGACTATGGCACCAAGCTTCTATCATACAACTTAAAGATTTCGAATTGCCTACTCTTCAGAATTATGTATGTCGGAGTGTGGTCTAGTTCGATACTGGGGCTAATTTCTATCAATCATTCGCAGTTGATTCTTCTCTTCGACTTGAGTTGTATTTCTTCACTTCGATCTGGTTGGGTCGAATTCTGTTCTCGGCTGGGCTTGATTTCAACTTCTTCTTCTTCTTCCGTCCAGTAACTCTTTGGCCCGGTCTTCGACTTGGCTGCAACTTCTCCGCGGCTTTCGAGTAATCTTCTTCTTCGTCGACTTAGATGGAACTTCTCTTGTCTTCGACTTGGGTTGGAAGGATTTCTTGTTTTCGACTTGGGTGGAAGGATTTCTTGCCGCAACTCAGCCGCAACTCTCTGTCATCCGAGGTGGTCTCTTCTCGCTGCCGTCCGGGGCTGAACTCATTTTTGTCGATTGGGGTCCTGCTTTTATTGACGCCGCAGCAAACCGGGGTGGGTCTGTCGGCGTCAGGGCTCTCTCGATAATCCCAAAAGTCGCATTAGTTCTGATTTCCCATTATCGCTATTATTTTCACCCCTACTTCCTCACAGTGCCTCTGGGGAAGACGCATACCATCTCTCCCGGTCTCTCGTATGTCAGGTGACCGTTTTCGACCAATGGTTCCTGATCGAACATTCCTCCTCCTCTTTCCGCATGCCACGTGACCGTTTTCGACCAATGGTTTTTGATCGAGCATTCTCCTCCTCTTTCCGCATATCACGTGACCGCTTTCGGCTAATGAGACTGTGGTGGGACGCCTCCCGTCTCCAATCGGGCGTGGCTTACATCGTTCTTGTTCTAAAAAAAAACAAAACCTAATTTGGCCTTTTTCGCACGTACGAAAAATGATAATCTTGGCTTTTTCTCACCTGTGTTCTGTCAAAACAGCCTGCCGCTAATTAGATGTGACTTCAGGAAAGAATATTGGCGCTATCTGTGAGCCGAGACAATCGTTTTTTCACCTCTTTGTTTTTTGGTCAGACCTGATAGTCAAAAATCTTAATTATCTGAATTGAAAATGTCTCCACTTCCTTCATCGTGGGGTTCCAATCCTTAACAGGTCAGAATCTGTATACAGTTCCACCGGTCACCCCCTCAACCCAAACGACACCTTTCCTCCAATTAAAATTTTCGTTTCCATTGTTCTAAAAAATTTCCCTTTCTCCAAATTGATAATGAGTCTTTCTACGCAAAAGTCGGTCATGTGCTTCGACCGATATTTTTTTATTATCAATACACTCTTATCAAGCATGGTCCCTTCCACTCTCTAAATGACTTTCCTTCTAAATAACAAATCCCTATTGTCTATCGAAATTCGGCCAACATATTTGGCCAAGATATCTTTCTGACACCTGTTTTCACTAATGACTGGGTCATGCATCATCCATCTCTTTTTTTTTTTTTTTTTTCTCTTTCTTTTCTTTTTTTTTTTTAGGATCGTCTAAGTACAACTTAATGAATTATTTTCAACTCAATTATTCTTCGTCTAAAAAAAAAAAAAAACTAACAACCTGTTTAATAAACCGAGTAAAAAAAAAAAATTAAATCATATTTCTATGAATATTTCTAATAATGCAAGGTGCCACAGGGATAGAGAAATACAACTTAAAAAGGCTAAGCAAATTAATAAAAAAACAGGTAAGTTTCGTTAAAAACAAAGAAAACAGCACTGAAATGACATGTCATTTCGCTTCTCCTATATCGAGTTAAATGCTGGACAATCTCCTCACAGAGGAAGAGAACTGTAGTAACAGAAATGTGACCCTACAGCAGGCAACTGAGGGTAGAGCAACATATGAGAAAGGACGAATTTAAAAAAAAAGGAAACAAAAAGGAGACTTAAATCTAGCATCAAAAAAGAAAACGTTGAAATTTCTACGTCACTTGATTAGGAATGTCATAAGACATTTTGACAGAAAGAGGAATAGAAGAAATCTGCGCGTAACCTATATAACGAGCCTGTGGGGATTAGGAGTGATAGCAAAAAGGCATTTACTAAAACCTACAAAGTACAGGAAATTGGGGAGAACCATGATCGCCCATTTCCTAAAAGGACACGGAATAAAATTGAACGATATCTATGATTTCCAAGACTATAAATTAAAAATATATTTTATCCAAATTTTAACGAAAAAATAAATAGCAATTATATATATATATATATATATATATATATATATATATATATATATGTGTGTGTGTGTGTGTGTGTGTGTGTGTGTGTGTGTGTGTGTGCGTGTGTGTGTGTGTGTGTGTGTGTGTTTATATCTAAATCATTTAACCCCAGGCAAGGCGTGAATGCCACTGGAACGCAGAGAGGAAAGTGAGAGAAAAGATTGTGTATGGAGCGAGGATAGAGGAAAGGGCAAAATATGAACGAGATTCAAGAAGATTGCATTTACATTTTTAACACTATAGCTATCAGGGAAGCAAGTAAAACGAAGTGAGTTGCACAGGCATTTCGAGTCTCTGAAATCGCGTTAAATTCTGGGCAATCTCCTCAGAGTTGTAGAAGACAACTGCTGTAACAGAAAAATGGCCCTGCAGAAAGCAACTGAGGATAGAACAACACGTGATCAGCGACGAAGTTTTAGAGAAAACTGAGGAAAAGTGTGACTTATATGTAGCATTAGAAAGAGAACGTTGGAATTTCTAGGTCACTTAATTAGGAAAGTCATACAACATTTTGACAAGAAGAGGAATAGGAGAAAGCTGTGTGTAACCTATAAAACGAGCCTGTGTAAATGTTTGAGAAGATAGGGACTAGGAGAGATAGCAAAAAGATAACATATATTAAGAACTAAAAAGTGAAGAAAATTTGGGAGAGCCATGAACGCCCACTTCCAAAAAGGACACGAATAGAATGAAGCGATATTTATGATTACCCAGAATACTTAGGAATTATCATTTGAGGATGAAACTTAAGACTATGCTCTCATGGAACCGATTATTTTAAATATATCACCCCATGCAAGTTCTGTTCTGATTAGGACGATAAACTGCATCCCACAGCAAGGCCTTTGATCAGAAGGCTGTGAGGAGCATGGAACCACTTCTTAATTGCTGATGTTCCCAAGTCCACCCGGACCCAAGGGTGGTTTCACCTGTTAGGGTCCCAGATATGGTCAAATATTTAACCCTCCAAACGTAGTCAAATTACTATGAAAGTATAAAAATTGGTTTTAATATCAGCAATACATTTTGGGAAAAATATTACCAGCACTACTTGTACTTGTAACGGCATTCACCCGGGGTGGGTTGAGCCGGCTCCAATATTGGAGTTTCAAGGGAATTTGAAATTCACAAGCGGTCCCCAACCCGCATGTATGGCACATGAGATTTTGATTATAGTGGTGAAGGTTTCGTGCAGGACCATCCACACTTTTTGAAGGGCCGATTACAGAGACCTGGTGCACTACGTGTCACAAGGTCCCCAAGTGACCCTCCCCAGGTTTTGAATTCAGAGTTTCCCTTCTCCTAGACCAGTTGTCATCCAAGGCTATAGAACTCAGTCTGTCCTGCTATTTACCCATAGCTGGAAGGAGAAGAAGAGGATTCACACCTTTCCCAGGGGTGTTAGCACGTAAGTGAATGTTGTGGATTCGGTTGGAATTCGAACTCGGCTCTCCTCAATCCAAGCCGCTTATCCATTACTCTACCGTGCTTCCTCTATATTACCAGCAATATATTTTTGAAAAAAAAAATTACCAGCAAATAGAATTTTGTCGGCATTAAATCACCCATTAAGGTTGATATGTCATAAAACAAACCAAACCAAACCAAACCAGACCAAACCAAGCAAGGTGGTAATGACGTTAGTACGCAGACGGTTACAGGAAGTGAAAGAGAATGCTGAAAATAGTAAGGACTGAATGAAGGACAAAAGATGAACAGGATTCAAGACAGAAGATGGCTATTTATGTTTCTTTTACATTGTTGAAGATTCTAGTTATAAAAGAAACAAGAAAATGGAAGAAATTTTTACAGGTGGGGAGTGCGAGAAAATAAATTGTTGGTGTAGAAGAGATGGTTGTATCTAACTAGTTCAATAGTAAAAGTACAGAATCTAGATTCCAATCTAGTAGGTCGTTTAAATCAACGAAGTCAGGGCACCAAGGAGAAAGCACGTCAGAGCAGTTACAATAAAAATATTTGTAGAAAATCAAAACAAATGGGAGACAGATCAATTCGGTGAGAAAAAATAATTAAGTCGAGATGACTGCTTAGGATCGATTACATTATAGATGCTTCTTTGGATTTTGTCAAGAATACCTTGATATACAGCAGGAGCATCCGACTTGATGTGGCAACAATATTCAATGTACGTACGAATGGTACATTTGTGCAAGATGTATTATGGCGAGAAAAAATTTCTGGCATAAACCAGTGACCCAAGTTTCCTTGCAGTAGATGCAGCTATTGATTCGATATAGGCTTTCCACTATAAGTCAATGAAAAACGTGTGACAAGAAGGCGTACTGTGTTGTTTGATGTCAAACAGAAAGAAAACAACAGAATCTCAATAACAAGCCAGTAACGAAAGCAGGAATAAGAGATTATCCATCAAATGTTAGAAGATATAATATCTATTCGATAGCAAGTCGCACAGCCCTGTGGGTAGTGTTTTAACATTGGGAAAAATAGAATGTTGAACTCCTATGCAATATCATTCCTCAGATATGATTATGAATACTGGGCAACTTATTATAATAAACGATATCTGAGACAGATTGAATTATATGATTAACCGTTGAGGGAGAATTTTCAAGTCTAGGGTTAACGTTATCTTCCCCATATGTGCGCACAAAATGTGCCTCCTAATCTATAACTATCTACTTTGAGTATCTCTTGATCCTTGTAAAGATTGAGCATCATTGTACAAAAGAAGGATGTTTAGAATACGATGGAATGAACATCTGAACAATGATATTTTTTGAGGAAAATAGGAACCAAAAAAAAAATGCACATCAGAATCGGAAAAAGACAGAAGAGATTCCTGGGACATTGGTAAATATACCCGGGGTATTTGAGACACGATATATTGAGGATTTTGATTGGTTAATATTTGGCTCATTTTCGCGCCTCTGGACTTCTCATTTACCCCCCCCCCCCCCGATACACACACACACACTTTAAAAATAAATCTTAAGATATTTTTGAACATGTTTGATTTTGTAAATCGCATATTGGGCTGGGGTTATCTAACCCTAACCTCACTTTCGCTGACAACCATATATTCTGTCTTCTTGTTTAATCATTTTTTCTCTCTTTCATTTTGATGCCCGTAAAATAAATAAGTACAAAGTACCCTACATATTTATATCGCTATATAAATAGTGTACACCAGTACTTGTAATTTTAATCGCAAAATATTAAAATAATTACTTTAAAAATATTTAAAATATAAGTTGCCATCTTTCCCCTCAAATAAGTTTTGAAACTGAAATTAGTAGAAGAAACACGCCTGGATAAATATCCAGTTCTTTTCTATTCTTTAAATATCATTTCCATAAACCTTAACACGTCATCATGAGATTTATAGAATATTTCTATGATGGCCGGTACCGTGTGACCTATATTATTTTAAAAAAGCTTATCAATTTAATCATGATCAACGACTGCTGGCCTTCAGAGACATTCACTGCCTTCTTCTTATATGTGCCGTGTCACATCAAGACGTGGGTAATAATGGCTCTCCACAATTTCCTGTCATTTGAAGCTGATCCCTAAGTAAATATTGTATTTTCGCTAACACTCGTAAATCCTCTTCTGCCAACTATTTACATCAAATTGTTACATAAGTTATGCGTTGTTTTTCTCTGTCCATCTTGCTTTCAATATGTCTTGTGAGGGTCAAATTTTCTAAGCCCTCTTTCCTCACTATACGGCCTAGAAATGTAAGCTGATATTAACTAAAAGTCTCCTTTTCATTTCCATTGTCTTTAAGACTTCGTCATTTCTCATTTGTTCAATCTATGGTATTTTCAGCTTCCTTCTGTAGAACATTTCTGTTTTTTCTTCGTCTTTCCTTCATCTGTAAGGAGATTGTACAGCATTCGCTGTCATATCCGATGACCGACATTACATAACATTTCACTACTCTTTTCTTTGTCTGTAACCAAATTTTTACCGTTTCTTAATATTTTGCACATTTTTGAAAGGCATCATTCTTTATATCAATGCGCCTTTGGTGTGGTGAACATTCCTCCTCTACTCCTTGCCTATCGTCAAAATGGACTGTCCCTACTTATAAATAGTTTTGTTTGTAACTGTTCTATGGTGTCGAATAAAACTTAATTCGGTTTACTGTGATCCGTGTGCTTCATTACAATTTATTCGACACACTCATAAATACATTTCAGTAATAATTTCTCGATCCCTGGGTAATATGGACAAAATCCTGCGATCTCGCCCCTAGTGGCCTCGTTCAGAACTATTCTTGTGAAATACAAGACTTTAACTTACCCACTCAAAACCTTGAGACCTTAGATCCCGACAAGACTGTATCTAGTACAGATACACTAAAAAATGAAATCGAAATCCATTTATATCGATCAGAGCGATCGTGTAGATCTCCCGACTGCTTAATTTATGAACAAATCTTCTGCTGATTTCCTTCAATGGAATAGGGTTATAAAAGTGATATGTCCCGGAAGGGTTATATTTGTTCTAAGTAGCAAAGTGTTTTGGTCTACTTTAACCGAGTAGGATCATCTAGCAGGTTACCGTAATGGCCTGGTCCTCGTCGTATTGGTAGACAATAGGCCTAGGTAATAGGCGAAGACAATAGGCGTAGCCAATTGGCGTCCTCCACATCAGTCTGCATTTATGTTTGACACCAGCCAATCATATTATTATGAGGGGGAACCCAGGTGTATGCATATTCATTACATCAAAGAAGAGATACTTAAAAATTGGAATAAATCCTGCTAGTATATAATCTGTTCTTAATATTGATTGATTACTGCTACTAATTATTTTTAGAAACAGGGGAGTTTGTGGTAACCATTCCTTCCCTCCCCACCTGCCTATCGTCAAAATAAACTGTACCTGCTTATAAATAGATTTGTTTATACTAACTGTTCTCATTGTGTCGCATAAAACCTAATTTGTGTTACCCTGCTCCGTGTCTTTCATTACAGTCGGAATTCGCATTTTTCGCGCGCTCTTAAGATACTCTTAATATATTTTGGTAACTTGTAACTGTCATGTTAGGCTCTACCTTTTGCTGACAACCATATATTCCGTTTTCTTACAATTAATATCTGGTCCTTTCCTCCCGATTTCATCCACTATTTTCGTAGGATTTTTTGCAGTTTCCTCTATCCTTCATCAAGTCTGTGAGGATATTGCCCAGCTTTAACCCTGGTATAGGAGGAATGATATTACATTGAGATTTAAATAGCCTTTTCTTTGTTTCTAACGGAAACGTTCTTGCTTTGTAATAGATTGCGTAACCTTTGGAAGGGATCTTTCGCTATCTCAAGGAGTTTTCTGATTTCGATGCCGGACTTTTTGTTCCATGACACACTTTCAAGATATTTAAATTGTTGCTTGTTTCTGGAATATTCATTGTAAACTGTATGTTGGGCTGTTTACTGTCCATAACAGAAAAAAAACGATTATATCTGACGAAACACTTTCACAACATAGCGTTAATTTCAAGATGTGATATTAATTAAGAATTAATTAGCAATAAAACTAATACGGTAGAGCAAGATATGATGACGGAAGCTAACTGACGAGCAGTGTGTCTCAAACGGGAGTTATCTCACATGAAGATAACAGTGGTGTGTCTAAGGCAAGATTGCCTGGCTGGAAACTAAACGAGATGTAGTGAGTCAAAGGACAAAATTGCCTGATATGAAACTAACACTAGCAGTGGTGTGTATAGGTTAAGATGTGCCGACCGAGGCCAAACTAGACGTGGTGTACCTAAGGCAAGATATGCTGACGGAGCCCAAACTAGATGTGGTGTGCCTAAGGCAAGATGTGCTGACGTAGTCCAAACTAGATTTGGTGTGCCTAAGGCAAGATGTGCTAACGGAATCCAAACTAGATGTGTTGTGCCTAAGGCAAGATGTGCTGACCGGGGCCAAACTAGATGTGCTGTGGCTAAGGCAAGATGTGCTGCGGGATGACAAACTAGTTGCGGTGTGACTTAAGCAAGATGTGCTGACGGAGGCCAAACTACATGAGGTGTGCTTAAGGCAAGATGTGCTGACGGAGGCCAAACTAGATGTGGTGTGTCTAAGGCAAGATGTGCTAAGGGATGCCAACTAGTTGCGGAAGTGCCTTAAGCAAGATGTGCTGACGGAGGTCAAACTAGATGTGGTGTGCCTAAGGCAAGATGTGTTGACCAAGGCCAAACTAGATGTGCTGTGGCTAAAGCAAGATGTGCTGAGGGAGGCCAAACTAGATGTGTTGTGCCTAAGGCAAGATGTGCTGACCGAGGCCAAACTAGATGCGGTGTGCCTAAGGCAAGATGGTCTGATGGAAGCTATCGGAGAAGTGGTCTGTCTATGGCAAGACTGTCTCACCATAATCTAAATTTGAAGTAGTGTGTATAGGGCAAGATTGCCTGGCAGACGCTAACGCAGAAGTGCTGTATCTAGGGTAAGATTGCCTGACATGAATCCAAAAGAGATGTGGTGTGTCTAGTGCAAGATACCCTGATGGAGGTCGGTTTTTAATTAATAGCATTCCTTCTCCTAGACTAGTTGCTTCCTCAAAGCAAGATTAATCTCTAGCTGTAGAAAGATGGATTCATGCCTTTTTAAAGGGTAACAGGAAATGAACTCAGCACACCGATATCATTTCCCATGGCGAAAGCCATTACAATATCCGCACATCAAGATACCAATTACGTGCAGAAAATGCCGGGCTTTACCTAAAATGCCTTTATAATCCAAATGAAAACTCCATTTCTTTTATCCAAATCTGGGTAATTGGTCAGAGAACAGAGGAATAACATAAACAAACCAATAGTATTTGCGAAAGTAGAAGCTTTAGATTGGACTTCTTTAATCACGTTTCTTTTAAGAAGAGCCATTATCATAACATCAGTGATTCTGTTTAGTGGAATCATCTTATGTATAGCCATAATCTACTCAACACGAAAGTTACTGTCTATAGCTTTAAGTAAAGCTATAAAGATTATATGAATTTTTCGGAAGCCTGGATTACAGGACTCAATCATAGGCACAGCAATAACAATCTCTGTAAATATATTGTTTAAAATTATAAAGGCAATTATCAATAAATGGGAATTTTCCTGGCAGTGGACACATTCAAATATATCGTCATAATGTTCCGACCTATAAAAATCCCGTCTACAATTTTAAGATCCATTAACATTAAATTGGTTTTTAGGTCAAGGGGGTTTATACTATATTGCAATCTTGATATTTTACAAATATTTGTTTCGTAGTGATTAAATGCAATATTCTGTTTTGTTTTGTTTTGTTTTGTTTTTTAGTTTGTTTGTTTTTTTGTTTTTAATATTTTTTTGGTACAATTTCAAGACGAACTCATATCTGGGCTTGAGCTGACCAGTCCTCACTCGCCAATTTTGATAGTTTTTTTTTTTTTTTGTTTTTTTTTAAATTATTTTGGTATAATTTAAAGACGAACTCATATCCGGGCTTCGGATGACCAGTCCTCACTCGCCAATTTTTATACTTTTTTTTTGTTAATCATTTTTCTCCAAGAAAGGTTAGAAGCCCACTACGATGCAAGGCAAAAACTTGTGTGTGATAAATTATTTCCCAGCATGCAACATCTTTCTCATAAACTAAAACGCCGCAAACCTGTAAATAGTTTATCGTTACTTTCCATGGCAAATGTTCTGACGAATCACATTCGAGGTCTCCCTGCCACGTACACAAGGATGAATTATTCTCATCCCCTTTTTATTCCATTAATAAGACGGAAGTTTCACAAGGTCAGCTTCTCTCCAAGGATAGCTGATTTTTTGGATAGACTGTCGACGGTAAGTTTGACCGCTTCAAGTTTAAAGTTAACCTTTATCTTTCCTATATAGTTTCATGAACTTCTATTCTTGCCTTTTTTCACGCTCATAGAGCACCAAAAGAATAAACCTCTACACTGAGTGGCTCTTATGCGTTGTATTGATTGAACGTTAGTATAAAAAACACTATTATCATTAAAGCATATGCAAGGATGTCAAAGTTTATTGGCCGGATTATTAACCAATTCAAATTTTGGTCTAGTCTGTGTCGGTTAACTATGCACTAATGCCCTTGGGAAAAGCAGGAGTTCATGTTCTCTCCACTCAGGTTGGGTTTATTTAGCGTATTAAGTTACCTTACGTCCTTTCGAAATCTATACTAAATAAATCTATACTAAAATTTCGTGGCTACCATGTTTTTTGTAGGGTTATAAAGGCATTGTTTTATTTGCAGAGACTGCACAGTTGTAACTGCAGCATTGCATAGTAACGTTGCAATATATTACATTGCAACATTTCATTAAGACAAAGTGGGTAATCAATTCCAGGGATATATTCGAACGGGCAGTCCTCATTTAAATAAGCGATTCTCAATTTTTAAAAAATACGAAAAGATATTTAAAAAATTCTATACATATTATTAAATGTAGAAAAAATATTTAAAAAATGTAAGCGACCTCCTCCTCTTGCTTTCTTCTTCTTCTTCTTCTTTTTTCTTCTTCTTCTTCTTCTTCTTCTTCTTCTTCTTCTTTATGCCACGCCCCTTTAGAACGTTGGCAATCATAGCTATCCACCATTTCCTGTTCTTTTAAGCTTTGAATAAACTATTTTACGTCCTTTTGTTATCTACTAAAACCTGTTCTCGTCCTGGGTATGACGATAAACTACACCCGGCAGCAAGGCTTCTAATCGAGAGGTTTTGAGGAGCGTTGTCATGATGGTAGGACCTGCTTGGGCAAATATTTACCCCCCCCACACACACAAACAACGATGAAAACAATATGAAAATATTAAAATATATTTTTCATAGTAAAAATACAAGCAATACATGTTTGAAAAAAAAAATTAAAAACAATGCATTTTTTTTTAAAAAATACCAAAAAGAAAAGTATCTGTCTATATTTCTGAGATGAGGTATTATGTACACTATTTATATTATTCGGACTATTGTCCTCATCTTTGTTGCCTTATTTATCACAACGTTTCGGCCGTTGTACGCTCCGGCCTTCTTCAAGTGTTTGGAATGTCAAACTGAACCCTTTATTTCGCTCACTGGGGTAGACTGTTCTAGTTCCACGTGACATGTCTAATGGATGTCAGTTATCAGTTATCTCCTGCTACTTCACCTCTCCAAGTTCTCCACTGCCTTAACCAGGTATTGAACTCAAAAATCTTTGGGAGTGTCACTGGATCTAACCAACGAAAAGAAAGAAAAATATTAATAGTAATACATTTAAAAAAGAAATATTCTCAGTAACACATTTTGAAGAAGATATTAATTTAATATTAATATTAATATTAATATAATTGTAATATTAATATAATATTAATATAATATAATATTAATATTAATATAATCTTAATATTAATATAACATTAATATTAATTTAATATTAATATAATATTAATATAATTGTAATATTATATAATATTAATATTAATATAATATTAATATTAATATATTATTAATATTAATATATATTAATATTAATTTAATAAATATTAATATTAATATAATATAATATAATATAATAATATAATATTAATATAATATTAATATAATATTAATATTAATATAATATTAATATAATTGTAATATTAATATAATATTAATATTAATATAATATTAATATTAATATAATATGTATATTCTCTTCATACGCATCTACAGTACGAGACACCAAAAATGGACGCCACCGTAGAAATTTGGTTTTTGTATTTCAACCAAAACAAATTAGTAATAGAATTCGTTTATTAATACAAGGTATTAATACATGTGTACATATGTCCATTATACAAGTCAAAAAATGATTTATTATATTCTTCGGTAACCATTTTGATTTAATAACGGCCTGAATTCTTTGTGGCATACTATAGACTAAATTCTTTAGCAAGTCAACGTCCTTCACCGGATTTTTCTAGCATTCCATTAATTCATGTAAAAGCTAATCTTCTGTGTTAACTCTCCTATTACTGGCACGCTTGTCCCAAAGGTTTTTCAATTGTGTTATGGTCAGAACCTTTGGGCTCCATTCTCAGCATTTGTAGGAAATGAAGGGAATCGTGGACCACAACATTCTTGTTAAAAAAAAAACAACAAAAAAAACGTGGCTGTCTGCTAAAAAAACCTTTTTCCCTAAGGTCAACGTTTCATGTTTCAACACGATAACGATCATAAGCATATCGCCTTATAGAATAAACGTTATCGAAAGAAGAAAAGTGAGGAGGGTAAATTGCAACTATTCCAGTAGCCGAGTCAGTGTCCTGACCTTAATCCGTATTAATTAGCTATATTAATAAACGAATTATCTTACTCACTTGTCTTCGACTTTCTATGGGTGCGTCCATGTTTTTGCCTTGTACTGCATATTAAAAATAACGTCATCATCACCTCATATATACCCCAAACACGATACAATATGTCTGCAAGGTTGCAGGGACGTTTCTTATTAGCTGGGACTTCGTCTGGCAGACCTGAATCTTACAAAGTTTTTACAAATCTAAAAAAACCCTTCCCGTGATATAAAAAAAAATTATACTTTTGGCTATCATGAATGGGATAACCGCACAGTGCACAACACAGAGGCGTCTTACTGCCGACTGCACAACCCCACCGGAGAGTGTCCGTTGATATATCATCGTTTAAGTTCCCTCTGGTGATTACAAACCTATATCAAGGACTGTACAACCGTCTTACGCGATATTATTAATGGAAGCTTGTGGATGGAAAGCTGAAGAGTAATTGACCATGGTTAAAAGATATTTGGCAAAAATGTCTTACAAATGGAATTACCAAAACTTCCATTAAACAATAACAACAGAAAGAAAAGAACTTGGCTGAATAATTGAGTGTCAATAGTATTTTCATGTAGGTAATTTCTTACCTTTATATATATATATATATATATATATATATATATATATATATATATATATATATATATATAATTTTTTATTATAAATTAACTGATTTAAAATATCGTTCATATATATATATATATTAAAAAGAAGAAAGAAAGGATGCCGCAAAAATTTTTGATTGTAATGTTGATTTTTTTCAAAAAATATTATGCTTTATTTTCCATTTTACTACACGTGTTTCTGGTCTGGCGACCGTCTTCAGGTAAAGGGCGGAGATTTCCACATATTATCAAAAAAAAATTAATTTTTTCCTTATGTTTTTCAGAGTTAAATATTCTCGCTATGAGACATTCTCTGTTTTTGCGTTAGTAATCCGAATGTCTTTCTTGTTACTCCAGGACAGAAATTTAGAAGGTTAGAGAGGGGGAAGTTCATCTTGAATAAGTTAAAATATTATCCCAGAATATATATATATATATATATATATATATATATATATATATATATATAAATTAACTGATTTAAAATATCGTTTATATATATATATATATATATATATATATATATATATATATATATATATATATATATATTTTTGAAGTCAATTTAAATCTTTCATGATCTTCCTATCCTTAGCTATAATTAATTAATGATAAAGATGTCATTTTCGTTTATGATCTATTTCATCACGATTCTTCTGTTAATCTTTTAGGGTCATTATAGTGTCTTCTGTTAAGATTTGGGAGTAATTATATATTCTTATTACTCCGACAGTGTTATAAAAGCCTCAGAAAATTCTAGTAAGATATCTTTAATCATTTCTGTGATACAACGTTTCAAAACTTAATCTCATAAATGGACAATTTTGCTTTTATAGGATTTGGACAATTTTGCTGGTTACACCCGGTATACAAAACAGAGACAAATTAACAGTAACAAAGCAAAATGCACGTGATGTAAAAATGGTGTTAACATACAAAAGGGATACAGACAAACGATTGTCGTGTTCTGACTTTAATTCATGAAAGAACAAACAGATGTCAGATGCGACCGAGAAGCGGGCTATCTTATTGGTTAGGAAGATTTCCCAGCGTTCATCCAATGCGATTTTTCTAGAGATATTGCTCAGAATGTCTTAAAACTTCCTCGTTATTCACGTGTTCAGACTATGCTATCCTCAGGATCCTTCTGTAGAAACAGATAAATGTAAGAAAATTGTTTAAGACATACTGACTTGCAGGAGATTTGATATTACATAGCAGCTCATCACTTGTTTTTGTTTCTTTCTTTCTTTTGTTCCTGACGAATTTTTTTTTCTGGAACTTAATATTTGTCCAGTTTCAAATATATATATATATATATATATATATATATATATATATATATATATATATATGTGAAAAGTGAATATAAATATAAATAAATATATATATATGTATAATTATTTATATATTATATATAACTTTATTAGAAAGCGCTCAATATCAGAGATAGAGCTAACATATTTGGTTGGATATAAACCCAGGGTCACAAACTCACATCTATCCAACCAAATATATATATATATATATATATATATATATATATATGTGTGTGTGTGTGTGTGTGTGTGTGTGTGTGTGTGTGTGTGTGTGTGTGTGTGTGTGTTTTTTTTTTTGCTATTCGAATACGCCTTCCAATTTCTGGGTAACATTTCTGTTGACTTTTATAACATTTTGCAAATAGTGAAATTTCTGTACGTTTTTGATTCCGATTTGGATTCTCCATCGCCTTAACAAAGATACATTCCGTATTCTTTTTTGTATCGTATACTTATTCGTATTATTATTAATATTGTTATTTATTCCAATTTCCATTTTTATTCGTATTCTTATTCTTATTCGTATTCTCATTCATATTCGTATTTTTTTCGGGTTCTTATTCTTATTATTCATATTCGTTTTATTCTTATTCGTATTCATAATCTTATTCTTATTCGTATAATTATTATTATTCTCATTGTTATTCTTATTCTTAGTTGCATTATATTTCTTATCCATGTTATTCTTTGTATTCTTACTTGTATTCTTAATCTTATTATTCGGATTCGTACTTATTCTTATTTGTATTCTAATTCTTATTCTTATCATTATTCTTAGTTGAATTTGTATTCGTATTTTTATTCTTACTCTTATTCCCATTCTTATTCTTAATCGTATTCGTATTATTAAGGTTAATATTCTTACTCGTATTCTGATCCAGATTCGTATTTTTATTCTTATTCGTATTTTTAAGATTCTTATTCGTATTTCTTTACGTATTGTTATTTTTATTCGTATTCTTATTCGCATTCGAGTTCTTATTCTTAATCTTATTCGTATTATTAGTAGTAGTAGTCATATTCTTATTCGTATTGTTATTCGTATTCTTAAGATTCTTATTCTTATTTCTTTTCTTATTCTTTTTCATATTGTTAAGATTCTTATTCGTATTCCTTGTCTTATTCTTATTCGCATGTGTATTCTTGTTCGTATTCTTATTCGCATTCTTATTCTTATTCTTACAGTTGATGATGAGTCATCCTTCTCGCTTTTCTTTTATTACTTGTGTTGTAATTGAATATTTGGCTTTGTAGGACGATGCTTCAGACTTCCTGACCCTTAGTCTGTAAGAGGTCAGGGAAATTTTCTTTAAGCTATTCACGATATTATAACGCATAAAATATAGAGGCTATGGCCGATTGATTTGTTATTGCATTCGAGTAAAAAAAAAGTACCAAAGCAGTAAACAACAACGATGATCAATATCTTTTCACCGTATATGATGAATAAATTATATTCATTGACTAACGAATAAGGCCATTTTATAAACGAGAAAATATTCAGGATTTACAATGATATCTTTTTCTAACACCTGACCAACTGATTTTTAGTGTTAATACTTGTTGGGCGTTGAGATTATTTTGCGATGATAGCTTGCTAAATAATTAAAAAAAAAAAAAACTTTAAAAAATGCCACTTTCTCAATTTTCTGTGAACCATTGTATCAAACCAGGAATGAAAAACGTCGTTTAAGATAACTAGGGATAGAATAGAAAAGGAAAGGACAACATTTTCCGACCAGTTGGTCTCAATAGATATGGTTCATCATAAGGTGAGCCGCTCTACTAAATATGTTCAACATGATTTTTGCTTGAAGGTGCCTCCGCCATTTTCATTACGGAAGAACATAGGCGTATATATCTGCGTTAGAAATGCGCAAAAAATAATGGTTTCTTCATTGGGAAAAATATTGTCCTATAATTGAATTTGAAGTCTTGGTATATTAAAACACAGATGAAAGTGGGATTAGCATTTCTTCATTTAAAAAATATAATTAAAAAAAAAACTGTAATTGAATCTGAAGTCTTGGTATAATAAAACAAAGATGATAGTGGGATTAGCATGTCTTCACTTAAAAAACATAATAAAAAAAACACTCTAATTGAATCTGAAGTCTTGGTATAATAAAACAAAGATGATAGGGGGATTAGCATGTCTTCACTTAAAAAACATAATAAAAAAAACACTTTGAATCTGAGGTCTTGGTATAATAAAACAAAGATGATAGTGGGATTAGCATTTCTTCATTTAAAAATATAATTTAAAAAAAAATATTTCTCCTTCAGAGAAAAACTGAATGCAATGACTCCCAACGTGGAGCGCCTGCCACACCAGTGGGGCATGGTAATATTTTGGTGGGGCAGGCGTAAGATGTGCACTCTTCAGCTTACTATATCAAAGTGCACTCAAATTTCATTTTGCTCTATTATTTCATGATTAAAACGGTCAAAGTTTATTACAGAATAAGCTTTCATTCAAATATTTTATATTTCTACCTTTCAGTTCTTTATTATGGTTTAAAACTATATATATTCAACTGTCTTTTTGCTTGTTTAATTTTTCTATTTCATGGACGCCATGGTCTTTGGAGGCTTGTTTAGAGACCAAGTTAACGGCATTTTAAGCTTCCTTCTCGTGAATTGCAGTAAAATTTTGATTAACTATTACAGGGCGGACACCAGAAACTGAGAAATTCCAAAGTGGGGCATGGCACCAAATCGGTTGGAACCACTGCTTTAATGTCGATCTAATTCACAGCAGTTATGAATATATCCGAAACTTTGTATTAATGAACACACACACACACACACACACACACACACACACACACACACACACACACACACACACATATATATATATATATATATATATTATTTTTAAAATATGATTCCATCGCTACATAAGAGTTCTCATGTTTCAAAACAAGAGCCGAAAACTTCAATATAATTATTTGAATTATATTGAAGTTTTCGGCTCTTGTTTTGAAACATCAGAACTCTTATGTAGCGATGGAATCATATTTTTTAGATAAATAATTATAATTATATGTATGCTCTTCTTTGTATCGAGCACTATTTTTTAAAATAATAACAAAATGCTAAAGAACTTTGGATTATTTACCTCACGAGTTCTTTCCTACTTTCTATATATTTTACACACACACACACACACACACACACACACATATATATATATATATATATATATATATATATATATATATATATATATATATATATATATATATAATTAAAGTTATATATTATAGAAATAATGAATTAGATTGTTTTGTTTTGGTTTGTTTTGTTTTACGGCATATCAGCCTCAATGGGTTATTTAATGCCGACAAATTTTTTATTGATGGTAATATTTATTTTTTTTTTAAATGTATTGCTGGTAATATTTTTTCCATCATAAACCTATTTCTGTTAATATTTAATTCTTCAAAGAATCTATTGCTGGTAATATTTTATTCTTCAAAAATGAATCGCTGAATGACCCATCTGGCACGTGTGAGCTGAAAGCTTAGATCAAGGACCAATTTAATAAGAAATATCAAAATTTTGGACAATTTTTTTTTATTTATTTTCACCCGAAATGAAAGCAAATATACGACCATTAGAACGGCTCATGATCAGACATAATAGACATTCATTGTCTGTTATATTTAACAATATATGTTTAAATAATGATTTCCTTTGATTTCGGGTGTGTACAATTTATTTCCGCATTCCGCCCAGAAGCCTAGGGTCAGATATAGCATCATGACATTTTCCACTGACCAATTAAAAAAAAAAGAGGAACAACAAAAATATTTTACATCGATAAATTCCTTCGTAGGGTGTGGGAGAACAAATTGTGTATTTCTTTAAGGCATGGGCTTCCAGGAATCTCTTCAATGAGTCTGTTGTAATATTTCCAACCAATCCGAGGGCTCCAACTACAACAGGGATTGTTGATGTACCCATGTGCCATATTTCCGATATTTCAGTTTCAAGGTCCTTGTATTTTGATAGCTTTTTGAAGATTTTCAAAGATACATTGCAGTCTACAGGGACTGCTATATCAATAAAGATGCATTTTTTGTTTGCCCTGTCTAATAACAATGTCTGGGCGATTAGATTTGATTGTTCTGTCTGTGCGTATTGAGTAGTCCCATAAAATTGTAACAGGTCCTATCTCCGTAACCGGGTCTGGATGGTGTTCATACCAATTTCTTTCAGTTTCCTTCCCGTAGAAGTTGCAAATTTTCCAGTGCAGATTTCGTTCGTTTTATTAGTTGATATGGCATTGAGTCACTCGGTCCAAGGTTGGAAATAGTCCGGGTTTGGTGACCAAGTGTCTCTTCGATTTTGGGAGAGTTTTTTTGCAGTGACAGATTTTTCGGCCCCTGACTGGTTCCACTCTGAAATATGCGGCCATTGTTGACCCGGGTGACGGCCGAAGGGTATAAAAATTTGTTCGTAAACATTGATATTCCTAAAATTTAACGTTTTATTCTTAACCGCCAAGGGGTAATTTTGTTCAAGTTACCAGCTCTAGCACGACAGTCGAACAAGGCCAGAACACTCCTTCTGCCCATGAGATAATGGGGGTGGGATTATATCCATATATTCATGGTTAAAGAGTTTATTATTGAGTATTGTATTCAGTGGGGTAGCATATGCGTATAGACATGGCACTGACTATACTAAGTTTTAACTTACTATATAAGTCGCGATGAATACCACCAGGGGAAATATCAGACTTTAATACTGAGGGCAATTCCACAAAAAAACATGAAGGGAAAGGAAAGCGAAGCAATTAAAATGAAAGAATTAAAGTTAAGTAAAGTCAAAGAGATTTAAAATGCAATCAAAGATAAGGAAAAATGCAATTTAAAATGGTATAAACTTTCCGATTCCTTACATGTTGAGAGACAGTCACAAAGTGTCATTCGACAAAAGCTTAACTTTTTGACACCAATAGGAGTGATAGTTATCAAGTTTTATAGAGTAGATACTACGCCAAACGACATTTTGTCGGAAACGCTATGAAGGATTTCATCATACAAAGGGACAGTGACAAGGAAAAGAAAAAAAAATACATTTGGAGTCATTTCTCAACCTGCGAGTCAATAAAAGATGAATTTTCACTCAAAGAAAAGTCAGTCAAAAAGCAGAACATTGTCCGATTATTAGACCTGTAGCCATATGCAAAAGGAAAAAAAAAAGTAAAGGCCAGTTAATATGTTCCCTACGAATGCGAATACACACACATAAATACACACACATATACATGCGTATATATATATATATATATATATATATATATATATATATATATGACAATAGGGAAACTGTAGTTATTGCTGACAGTTTTCCTTTTGTCATTTATATTTATAAATATTGTCTTTTCTACAGGTTAACTCTGAAAAATTTTCATATATATATATATATATATATATATATATATATATATATATATATCTGCCTGATATCACCGCGATATTTCTAGGCTACGTCGAGTTTTATTTATGCATTCACTATTATTATTATTATTATTATTATTATTATTATTATTATTATTATCATTTTATTTTGATTTCTTCTATGGTCACACGACCTACCAAATCTGTGGGAAGACCTAAGGCACGTTATGGTGCGTTGTTTTGGCTACATTTCAAGATTTTTTTCCTTACTACTACTACTACTACTAATACTACTACTACTACTACTACTACTACTACTATTAATAATAATAATAATAATAATAATAATTATTATTATTATTATTATTATTATTATTATTATTATTATTATTATATATTATTATTTTCATTTTTATTATTATGATGAATATTATTAGTAGTTTATTATTATTATTATTATCATTATTATCATTATGTATTATTATTATTTTTATTATTATTATGATAATTATTATTACTATTATTATTATTGTAATTATTATATATCATCATTTTATTATTAGGATAATAATAATAATTATTATTATTAGGATAATATTATTTTTATTATTACTTATTATTATTATTATGATAATTATTATTATTATTATGTTAATTATTATTATTATTGGTATTATTATTATTGCTGTTGTTTTTGTTGTTATTATTGTGGTGGTGGTGTTGTTGTTGTTGGTGGTGGTGGTGGTAATCGCAAATATTTCAATATATCTCAACATACTTGACATTCTATTTATAATAACATTTAATTTTTTTTTTCGTGTAACGAATTATTTCCTTTGTCGTCTGTTCTCCTCCATAAATATTTCTATTTTTCTTTAGTTATTTCTTTCGAAAAATTTGTCAATCAATCATTCCAACAACCGAATCAAAAATAATTGAAGGAAAGAAAAAGTGAGAATAAGAAATGAAAGAAAAAAAGAAAATTCTCGAAAAGTTTCAACAATTAAAGCAAAAGACCCGATTGATAATTAATCAAATTTAATCAGAAACTGAGTCCAACAGCATTCAATTATTTTCAGAGGTGATTTCGCCTTATTTAGAAATCGTTCTTCTCACGTGATTGAGAAGAAATTTGATCCAGAAAAGAAAAGACAGAAATATGGATAAAAGAGTGAAATAAAAGAAAAATGGGAGAATAATTAAAAGAAATAAAGAAAGAGAAAGGAAAAGAAAAAGGGATGAATACCTGAAAGAAAGAAGAAAAAAGAAAGAAAGAAAGAAAGAAAGAAAGAAAGAAAGAAAATTGATTGAATGAAAGAAATAAAGAAATATGGAAGAATAATTAAAAAACGAAAAGAAAAGAAAGGAAAAGGAAAGAAAGAGGGAAGAATTTTGGAAATAAAGAAAGTAACAAAGTAATAAAGAAGGAAGAAAAAAATAAAGAAAAATTAATCGAAAGAAAGAAATAAAGAAATATGGAAGAATTATTAAAAGAAAGAATGACTGAGGATTTTTTGAAAGAAAGACAGGAAGAAAGAAAGAAAAAGAACAAACAAACATAGAACGAGAGATTGAAAAATGATTAACAGTAAAAAGAAAGAAAAAAATATTCTGAAAATGACTGAAATAAGGAAAGACGGAAGAAAAAATTAGAAAGATAGAATGAAAGCATTGACTGAAAGAAAGAAAGTACGATAGATTGAAGAATGATTTAAGACGGAAATGATTTAAAGAAACAATAAAGAAAGAAAATATCGAAAGACAGAAAGACACACATTGAAAGAAAAAAGGAAGGAAAAAATAAAGGAAGGCAGAAAGAATCTACAAAAAATGAATGGAAAAAGAATGCCAATACAATGAAGGAAAGAATTTCCTAATTGAATTCAAGAAAGAAAAAAAAATGTTAAAAAAACGAAAGAAAAAAGAAGTTGCAAGGAAAAAATAAATAAAAGAAAGAGGAAATAATGATTGAAAAATGAATTAAACAAGAAAATCTAACATATTACATATTACGTATAAGTATAAGACGAGGAAATGAAAAAAGAATGAAAGACGAAAGAATGTTTGAAGGAAAGAAAGAAACAGATTATTGAATGAAAGAAAGATAGAAACACGGAAGAATGAAAGAAAGAAAGATAATTTGCAAAATGGAAGAACAAGAGAAAAGTAACAAGAAAAGTAATGAAAAATTAATTGATTTTTCGATATTAACATTATTTTATGACATTATAGCAACAAGCATAGCCCTCCTTAATCAGTGGCCATGGGGGTTTGAAAGAAGAAATTACACTTTAGGAGTAGTAGCTGTCGCTCAGTGAGTTGGTCAGTCAGTCGATGCCGGACAACCGTTAGTCGGATATTAAAGTATCAGCCACCACAACTAGATTACTGCGTCATTAACTACTATATCAAGTTCCTAACGTTTTGTACGTCGAACCTTTTTTAGGACCGACTTAGTGAAATACAAGCCTCCACTGTGAAACTATTCTATAACAAATCGGTGGTTCCTTCCTAACCTTTGATTTCACTCCTATTACACTTTAGATTAGTCAATTTGTTTAGGATATAGTAGAGCCTATTTCTTCACATTTGTGCTTATATATGCGCTGGGAGATACGTCATTGTGGGTATAATATCTGGTTTAGCATGCTAACCCAAATAAAATACGTATAAAAAAAACTCGGTCATTTCTGCGAATGGAATATCTTATGGCATAATAACGTTCGCCTAACATGCATTAGCCAGACCTACCGTAAGAAATTAGGTATAACATGTAGGTTAGGGCCAGTTTTAACCCGTTCAACCTGTGTATAGCACAAAAGGTCATCGAAATTCATGATATGTAATCTCTTCAAAACAATTACCTGCCACCCCTTATTTTTCGCGTAAAAGAAAAACTGACTATAAAAACACGCACTATACTCGGCTATATACTGTACATAGGAACAGCACCAACAACTGAAATGGATAGCACATGTAACTCAAAGAGAAAATAATGACATTACTTCAAATCAAAGGTTAGGAAGGAACCACCGATTTGTTACAGAATAGTTTCACAGTGGAGGTTTGTATTTCACTAAGTCGGTCCTAAAAAAAAGGTTGGACGTACAAAACGTTAGCAACTTGATATAATAGTTAATGATGCAGTAATCTAGTTGTTGTGGCTGATACTTTAATCTTACTTATTATAAACCACAGATTGTGTGTGTGTGTGTGTGTGTGTGTGTGTGTGTGTGTGTGTGTGTGTGTGTGTGTGTGTGTGTGTTTATATATTGGATCGGATTTCCTACATTTTTCAACCGATTTCAACAAAACTTCACAAGACTACGTAAAATTACCTTGCGGTGCTTCTGACAGCACCAAAAATTGGAAAAACTATTGTTTTTGCACGAAATCAATTTGAAAACACGATAAAATACGATTCTGTCACCAGAATGAAAGGGGTACAACTCATATAGAGTTATACTTATTATAAAACCCAGGTTGTTTGTTTGTTTGTGTGTGTGTGTGTGTGTGTGTGTGTGTGTGTGTGTGTGTGTGTGTGTGTGTTCGTTTATATATGGGATCGGATTTCCTACATTTTTCAACCGACTTCAACAAAACTTACACTTTTTTTTGGCAGGTAGTGTTTCTTTATTTTTACATTCAGAATGCTTTAAAAATTCCATTTACAAGACAATTGTTTATAATAAAATTCTATTCAATCGGTAGACTCATAACGATTGAAAACAATGTTTTTGTTTGAGTTTGGGTTTGACCAATTCGCAAAAAAAAAAAAAAAAAAAAAATTAAGACATGCGTGTCCGTCAACCTTAAACAATAATCTTTGTCAATTTTATTTTTTGTCTTTATGATGGTCGATACTTGATCTATCTCTTACTGTTACATCCCCGGGCAACACCGGGCGCTACTGCTAGTATCCGACTAACGGTCGTCCGACATCGACTGACTGACCAACTCACTGAGCGACTCACTCACTGAGCGACTGCTACTCCTCCTACTTATTATAGGTGGGAGAGTCTATTAACAATAGAATAGGTGTGTTTCACTGTAACATTAATACTGGAAACAATGATAACAGTGTATTTCAGAAGCCTATTTTCAGGAAAATTATTTTATTAGAAATGTTTATACATTTCAACCGAAAGTGGAACTGGCTGTTCGGTCAATGAATGTCAAATGTTTCCTAACAAGGAAACAGTTAATTTTAACTTTACCCTAAGGTCTGTTGTCGGTATTTATTAGAGTGTCATTTGCGAAAGGCGGTTTTTATAGGTTTCAGTTGTGAATTGGCATCCTGTTTTATTCTTTATTTCCAGATTCCCTCTGCTTACTGGAGCGTTCGAAAATGGGAATATAAAATCGTGTAAAGTTAGTATTAGACTAATTTTAGTAACAACGTGTAAAGTTTTATACGTTTAAAGACGAGAAAACTGGCAGCCATATTGGATCCTGCAGCCTCTTTATGGAAATGAGTCGATCGTCTTTGCACTAGACACTACGTATGCACCCATGGGGGACAATAAATGTCAGTTATAGCAACATTTACACAGATTGTATCTCAACGAACGCTAACATGTGTAGACACATCGATAAATCCAGAGAATAATTGTGGAAAAAGCACAAATTTGGAACAACTAAGACTTTATATTTAAAATCAACCATTTCCTTGTGAATGAATTTAAATAATTGGTGACTATTACTCACATGGTTTATACATTAGCCACAGACAGGTTCCGGTGAAATTTCACCAGATAACTACGTGTCAGATTATAGTTGCTTCCTCCATTTCTACGTTTCTATTGGGTCGACCAAAAAGACCGTTCGAATATTAAGTAGACAATTAGCTTAATAAACTGAGGGAGCCTTTGACCATCCCAATATTAACACGTGAAATAGGCCTGGTCGTTGAGGGAGAATGCAATTAAACTGCGTTAAAATGTGACCGTTTTGGTTCGAGGCTAGTTGCGTACTGGACATTTACGTCCCAGACAATTGCGAACTAGACAACTGCGTCCCTGTACATTGGCGTCCTTAAACAAATGCGTTTCTGAATAAGTGAGTACCTCTGATAATTTTTGAAGATTTTAAAGGCAATTACCATAAAATTTGCAAAAAGAAGCTCACGTAGTAATCATAAATGTTTTAAAAATGGAATAAAATAAAAAAAATAAAAGTTTATTTATGTTTGAAATAAACTGACAGATTAACTGTGTTGTAAGTTCTCTCTGTACATCACCAGTAGTTTTTTTTTTTTGTTTTACTGGCGTTTTTTTTTTTTTTTTTTTTTTTTATAATAGTGGTAGCTATAATTTTCCTCGTCCAAAAAATAGTTTTCCACCAGTGTTTGATTTTCGGAACTTAGCCATCGTTTCCAAATAAAAATATAATCTATATAATCCATAATCTATTTGATGTTTATGGTACACACTGCTGTAGTGAACTGAAATTTAACTTTTCTCTGTTTTTTTTATTTATGGTAAATACCTTTCTGCTTGTTTAGAGTAATTAAAATTATTGGTTTGCAAATTTCTATATTAAACAACTCATTAAAAATAAAATGGTAACTTTAAAAATTATCTGAGGTACACAATTAACCAGAGACGCACTTGTCTAGGGACGCATTTGTCTAGGGACACAAATGTCCAGTATGCAACTCTCCGTCCACCAAACAGTTTCTCCGCCTGCAAGCAGCATGCTCAATCTCACACGACTGAAGATTTTCAATCGATGACCGTTTTCATGGGCTAATGAGTTCCCAAGGATGGGTCACTATCCCTGGGGGATGTGTGATTTCAACAAGTCATGTTTGCGAATTATGAATGGTTGTCAACTAAGACTATAGAACCTAGTCTTCACTGCCATTTAACGCATAGCTGAGATAGGGGGAGGAAGAGTTGGATTCATGCCTTTTCCTAAGGTTATTTTCGTGTAAATGAATATAACGAACTGACTGAAATTCGATACTCGGCTCTCCGATTTCTCACACCGAGCCGTAATCTATTACACAACACGCACGCCCATTTTCAATACAATAGCATTCTCGTGGACTTCCAAGCTGTGTAACGCATATCATGTCGGAAAGTGGGACCAGCTAACCGATGTCAAATTCCGGCTTAGATGTGTTAAGTTTCAGACAATTGCCCTTAGAAAAAGGCATGACTATATTTCTCCTTCCCGTCGCCAGCAATAGAGAAAATAATAGTGTAGACTAATCTATTTAGTCTTGGGTGGCAGCCTGTCTAAAAATTGTAAAATTTGAAATTCACGCAGTGGATTACGTAACGAGAAACCATAAAGTTTCTTTCTTACTACTGAAGAGTCGTTGTCTTTAAAAACAAATGCAGCCTTTTGATGGGTTAGTCAATGGTGTCCACACAATGTCAATAATTATTTTCAAAATATATAACAAATTGCAGCTTGTACTTAACAGTTCTCTAATATTTAACTTCTTAAACGAATGAAAACTGGACAGTTTTGTCACAAAAATAAAACAAAAACAGAAAAACTTAAAATGGTCAATCTCAGCAAGTAGAGAATACCATAGTGTAAGCATGCGACATATGTGCAAGTTTTGAGGGAAGTAAGAACTACAAAGAAGCGGGTATTAACCCTGAGAAAGCAACGGTTAAAAGTAGTGGACAAAAGAAAGAAAGAGAAAAGAAGGCTTGGTGAATTTAACACTTAACGGACATAGAGAAGGTAACGAAAAATATTCCCAGCCTTAATAAAGTAGATGGTAATTGTAATGCTGAAATTGTCCGTAACTATGCAGGAAGCATTCAGTATTCATTGGCCTAAAAGTTAGGGTTTTCGTCGGTTGAAATTTATAAAAACTTTTCGCTTAAAACTGTAGCGGAAAAAAACAATTTACAGATAGAGATAAATTAAAGCCAAATGTACACAATTATATAAAATATATAACTCTTACTACACGCCAATCTTCGTCTAAGATACGCACACGCCGTACTCTACTCAAAACAGATTTTAAAAGAAACACACATATATATATATCAGACTGCTAGCAATTACTGAAGCGTATCACGTTTGTTACAGATGCTTTCAACTACGTCCGTGCGATAAGCTATAAGAACCCGGATTGTAGCACACTAACATAAAGCGAGAGAGAGACTTCAGGCAAGCACGACTGACTGTCCGTCTGACCATTAGGCTTTTAAAAAGACTTCTTTGTAAATACAGTAAATGAAGTTACCCTATCAACGCGATAAACACAAAGCGGTAACGACCAAGCAGTCAGCCAGGGTTAAGCATACACCTGTTTCCCGCTCTCACTTTACCCCTAGTACACCGCAAATTCAACCCACTACCGTATACCATTTACCAGAGACATTTTTATAACTTCCATATAAAAATAAATCTGTGGTTATTTATCTAAACAAGCGTTCATGTTTGTTTCTTTTATCCAATTACCCAATTACGAGATCAACGAACTCTTTGTTTTTCAGGAAATTAAACTCGTCAAGTCCACTAACTATTATCGCTCTTTCTACTGGGAATGAGAGTTTCTTTGTAAACATCGGGTTCGTTACACTCACTTACGAGCAACTATTCTTGTGAAATCTACTGTTATGAATATATTCCCTGTTCGCAGCTATAGGTTAAATAGTAGTGTAAAAATTATTATTCAATATCACTGACAAAAAACATTACAATTCAAAATATGCTTTTGTTTAAGTAATCCATGATTGATTAATAATCCTTAAAAAAGCAATCACTCACACACACATACACACTAACACACATTCACACACAAACACACACACACACACGCAAAAGAATATTTTAAACTTTCTAACGTGACGTCTGCTTGGCCGTGCGATCCTGGTCGCGGCGCCAATTGTGACGTCACCCCGTCTGTCTCCGCGCCGTTGCCGTCCTATCCTGTCCTGTGATGACCAATGTGACTTGGTATTGGTCGCGGCACTAAATGTGACGTTCTAACCTTTTGCTGATTCGGATGGGAATCTGGTTAGATTCGGTATCAGCCTTGTCGTTCCCAGCTCGCCTCCAACGTCTGGTTACCGAAGTATCTGCTTTGATTTCTAGTCTAACCTACCCACATTGTGATTTGATGTTAGGTAGACGAAATCAATCAGTCGCCGGGCCGTAATGCAAGTCGAGTCCGAACAAGGGTAATATCGCACAAGATTATGTAAAAGAAAATAAAGTAACAACTCGAAAAGTTCAAATGTGTTAAAAAAGGATAACAATATTTTATATCTGGTTTCTGAATACAGGACTGCATCTTCCTCCCAAACCGCTAATATGGATTCGTGACACTTTGTGTTTGTTAGGCGAGTCTTAACATCTTAAGTTGTTTTTTTTTTTTTAAGAAACTGGTTCTTGGTCTATCTTCAGGCGATATTCGTAAAACTTGTTTTGGTGGTGTGAGTCTGAGTCGTTCTTCAAAAATAAATTATTCTTGGTTAGAAGTTGAGGTCGAGAATACTTGGGTCTTAAGTCAGCTTTCTGCGAGGCGGGTCTTCAGAGCTCTCAGCTCAACTGCAAACTACAACTGCTTTCCTGTCTGTGACTCCAACTTAACTGCAAACTCAACTCGTTGCGACTCTGCTTATATGGACGCCGACCAAAACCGGGGTGGGCTTGTCGGGGTCTGAGGTTCCTTGATAATTCTAAATCTGCATTAAGAATTTTCTTTGTCATCACTTTCCATTTTTTTAAATCTTTTACTTTCTACTTTAAGGGAATGGTCCTCCCAATTTGTTCCTTTCTCATATGGGTATCTCACCCAATCCCTTCAGAGGCGTCAACAGGTTTCTCCTCTCTCTCACAGTGGCATCTCACACCGATCCCTTTAGAGGGCGTCAACAGAACTCCCCTCCTTCTTCACATGATTACCTTCGCCTACCACTCACGCCACCATTCAGCCAATGGACGCTCAGCGGCGTGGGTATTTGCTAATTATCGCTCAAAAAAACTAAAAAAAAAACTTGTACTCTGCGGGTGGTCCAGCGGACATTTTTCGCGGTCAGAGCGCTTGACCTAATTAAGATTATCTCTTAGCATTCTGTCCCGTAGGCCACTCGGCCAATTTGAAACTTTCATTATTGCCATTGGCAGATGGCTATATCTTATTCGCCGCCCCGTAACATAAATCAAATTAAATCCGCCAGGTCCGAGATCCTACTTTCTTCGCTAATGAAAATAACATCTTTACCACTTTTCTTTGTTAGAAAAAATAACATCGCTCAGTGTCTTTTCGTGATAGCTTCTTATCACCTAATTTAAGTCTCGCCTTTTTTTTCACACAACCCTAAATAGTGTCACAACGTTTCACGAGAATATTTACCAAATTTCTTACAAAATTTGTATCTGGAAAAAATCCTTGTTATTCTAAATATAATTGTTAATTCAATATCCAGTGGCATGCAGAAAAAAAACATTTTTACAAGCCAAAATATATTTCGGATGTCCAAGAAAAGGTTGATATACCATAAAAAAACATATGATTCAGTTCCTTCCACGCTGTCCTTTCTCGTGTAGAACGTTAACATATTAATATTTTCATTATATTCTCTTCTCGATACTTGTCCATTATTCTTACAATGTGTTCAATACATATATTACGCATTGTAATCGTGGCATTTTTCCAATCACCGATATTACTACTATCGATTTTGTTAAAATCCTATCAACATGCTTTGTTATATTGGCAGGGTGTTTAATTTTGCTTTTATCCCGAGACGACGTCATATGACTTAAAAAAAAAAAAAATTGCGTTTCGTAACGCCAATGTCATTTTTTTTTTTTATCCCAACAGTCCGAATAATTTTGGTCGACCTATATATGATGTATATTATATATCTTTTTCAGACATGTCAATAGGTCGTTTCTTAGTAAGGAACAGCTCATCAAGAAGACAATGGCTTTCAAACGGAAACGTGATATTTACGCACGACAAGGCTCCAGTAATCTTGCCACTAGAATCCTTGAATCAGGCTTAAAAAAATGGTGGCCTTCATTTTCACGAAATGTGAAACTTATCGAAAATCGCTGAAGTATCGTCAAAAAAAGTTTTCTTTGTGTGCGTGACAAGTAATTTACATCCAAGATTGAGGTTTATGAAGAAGAATAAAATGTTTTTGAATCTATGACCTTTGGATAAAATTCTGACAGTGATTACTTGTATGGTCAGAAGACTTTTAGAAATCATTAGAAAGAAATTATACCACTATTTACATTATTCGGACTATTGTTCTCATCTTTGTCGCCATATTTATTACAACGTTTCGGCCGTTGTACGCACTGGCCTTCTTCAGGTGGTTGGAATGTCGAACTGAACCCTTTATTTCACTCACTGGGGTAGACTGTTCTAGTTCTACGTGGCATTAACCGGGTATTTAACTCACACTCTTTGGGTCCCTATCACTGGGTCTAACCAACTGCGCCATGTCTCCTTGAGGACATTTCTCGGTATTATAAAACTAATGTCTTCAGCAACCATTTTTTTACCAGTGCTCAATTAGGTTTATAATACCCAACAATTCATACACAGATGTCCCCAAGGACACATGGCACAGTGGATAAAGGCGTTGGTTAGATCCAGTGACAGGACCCAAAGAGTGTGAGTTAAATACGCAGTTAACGCAGTGGAGAACTTGGAGAGGGGAATTAACAGGAGATAACTTATAACTGACATCCATTAAACATGGCACGTGGAACTAGAACAGTCTATCTCAGTGAGCGAAATAAAGGGTTCAGTTCGACATTCCAACCATCTGAAGAAGGCCGGAGCGTACAACGGCCGAAAGGTTGCAATAAATATGTGTTGTGGTAGGATCCACCTAATTTACATAGTGGAGTACCGACCATATAAATATGGTTGGTACCGGGAAGACGAGTAAAGGAATCAAGAGATTCAATCCAGAGACTCTGCCCGACTGCGACTCAGTCAACATTACACATTCTCCAGGAACGGTCTTACCAGGAATATACAAAAGACTATATGTAAATATTGTGTACACTTTCTTGTTTCAATACATTTTGTTCTAAGTACATTTTATGTTGCATTATTATTCCATGCATTAGTCAAGTTTCAATAATATGGCGACAAAGATGAGGACAATAGTCCGATTAATGTCAATAGTGTACATAATACCTCATCTCAGAAATATAGACAGCTATAGAAATTATACTACAAGCTGTTCCATACGCAGAAATCACCTCGAGAAAGGAACGAATCCACTATTTATTTCCCGACCCTTAATCAACTCTTGATTAAATACCAGTTTAGACTGGATGTTTTATTGATACATTAATTCGTTTTAAACGGCATATCGACCTTTAAAGCAAGGAAATATTTTTAAATTCTAAGAATTCTTGCTTGGTGAAATATTAATGATAGAGCGAAAAAAGTGCTACTAATTAACCCCTAGCTGGCGGGAGATGGAGTGGATTCATGCTGTTCCCAATGGTATACATTACCCCCCGAGAACGATTACCTAAAAGCATCACATAATTTAATGAGGATAAATGTCTTTAAAATGGTAGATTGCCCTTTCTAGTCTTGGCTGGCAACCAGTCTAAGAGAAGTAAAATTCTGTTCCAATTTGTGGAGATGGTAAGGATGAACGACTCCAGTATGCTTCCCAAGAATATCACAAAAAAAAAAAAAAAAAAAAAAATAGGAAAAAATATGAAGGGAACTATTATTCGACAAAATCAATTAAATATCAATCTGATATCTAGCTTGTTCCATATATGCATATTTACGACACAATAGTTATGCTAAACACTTACATGTAAGTAGTAGCCATAGACATTTCATAAAGGTTCGTTTCGATACATGACTGACGAGGCAGATTTTTATCCGCAGTACATTGCCATTTTTTTCTGCGATAGACCCGTTGCCATCCAAGCCTATAGAACCCGGTCTGTACTGCTATTTACCCATAGCTGGGAGGAGAAGAAGAGGATTCATACTATTCCCAAGGGTATTAGCATATGAGAGAATGCAATGGATTCGACTGGAATTTGAACTCGGTTCTTCGATTTCTCAAGCCGGGTTGCTATCCATTACTCCACCGGGTAAGATTACCTAAAAGCATCGCATAATTTAATGAGGATAAATGTCTTAAGAAATGGTAGATTGCGCTTTCTAGTCTTGGCTGGCAACCAGTCTAAGAGAAGGAAAATTCGGTTTCAATTTGTGGAGAAGGTACGGGTAAACGACTCCAGCACGCTTCCCAAGAATACATTGTAATTCACAAAAAAATTTAAAAAAAATAGAAAAAATATGAAGGGAATTGTTACTCCACAAAATCAATTAAATATCAACCTGATATCTGGCTTGTTCCATATATGTATATTCACGACGCAATAGTTATGCTAAACGCTTACATGTAAGTAGTAGCCATTGACATTTCATAAAGGTTCGTTTCGATCATCAAGACTGTGATCTTCATGAGGAAGTAAATGAATAAAACAGGCTCAAAGAAAAAAGAAAAAATAAGAAAGTATATCTCTGAAAATATCGAAAAGTTGACGTATCCAAATAAAAGATGTTTTCATTCTTTGTCAGTTGAATTGGACAAATCTGGTGTCAATTTTTTTGGTTCATAGTTTAAAATGATTCAATCATGTGCTCAGAAATTGGTATGTTCTGGAATGTCATAAAAACTGGATTTGACGGAGCATGAGCCTCTCTTTGCATACAGATTCTAAGAATTATTGCTTGGTGAAATAATAATAGAGAGATAGAAGTGCTACTACATAACCCCTAGCTGGCAGGAGATGAAGTGGATTCATTCATTTCCCAATGGTATTTGTACCTAAGTGAATGTACTGAACAGAACACGAATGGCATAGCGTGTCTTGGTTTTAAGTGTCTTAATTAGTGGAACAATGGAAAGCTGTCTATCAGAACAATTTCCCTGGAGATACCGAAAGAGTAACGATAGTCTTGCGACGTTGTATCAGTGGGAGATAGGTTGTAGGAGGTGAAATTATTAATCACCTAAATGGCCGCGTGTCTGGAAACATAAAACTGAGCATCTCCAGCCGATCATCAGTTGTGTGTCATACGTGATACACGCTTAGGCGATCATGTATATTTCGATACATGACTGGCGAGGCAGATTTTCCCCCGCAGTAGGTTGAGTAAGCGAATTTAACTCAGTTATGTGCCACACGTGATACACGCTTACACGATCATGTATCTTTCGATACATGATCGAGGAGGCAGATCTTTCTTTCGCGCAGTACGTTGCCATTTCTTTCTGCAATAGACGAGTTGCTATCCAACGATATAGAACCCGGTCTGTAGTGCTTTTTACCCATAGCTGGAAGGAGAAGAAGAGGATTCGTAACTTTTTCAATGTTATTAGTACGTAAGTGAATTTCAGTCAGTTATGTGCCATACAAGATACACGCTTAGGTGATCATGTATCTTTCGATACATGACTGACGAGGCAGATTTTTTTTTCCCGCAGTACATTGCCATTTTTTCTGCGATAGACGCGTTGCCATCCAAGGCTATAGAACCCTGTCTGTACTGCTATTTACCCACAACTGGGAGGAGAAGAGGATTCATACTATTCCCAAGGGTATTAGCATATGAGAGAATGCAATGGATTCGACTGGAATTTGAACTCGGTTCTTCGATTTCTCAAGCCGGGCTGCTATCCATTACTCCACCGGGTAAGATTACCTAAAAGCATCACATAATTTATTGAGGATAAATGTCTTAAGAAATGGTAGATTGTGCTTTCTAGTCTTGGCTGGCAACCAGTCTAAGAGAAGGAAAATTCGGTTCCAATTTGTGGAGAAGGTACGGGTAAACGACTCAAGCATGCTTCCCAAGAATACATTGTAATTCACAAAAAAAAAATAAAAAATAAATAGAAAAAATATGAATGGAATTGTTATTCGACAAAATCAATTAAATATCAACCTGATAACTGACTTGTTCCATATACGCATATTCACGACGGAATAGTTATACCAAACGCTTACATGTAAGTAGTAGCCATAGACATTTCATAAAGGTTTGTTTCGATCATTAAAACTGTGATCTTCATGAGAAAGAAAATGAATAAAACAGGTTCAAAAAAAAAGAAAAAAAGAAAGTATATCTCTAAAATTTTGAAAAGTTGATGCATCCAAACAAAAGATGTTTTCACTCTTTGTCAGTTGAATTGGACACATCTTGTGTCTATATTTTTGGTTCATAGTTTACAATGATTCAGTCATATGCTCAGAAACAGTTATGTTCTGGAATGTCATAAAAACTGGATGTGACGCGGAAAGAGCCACCCTTTTCATACAATGCACACCCGTTACATAATTCCTGTATGTTTCAATATTACCTAGAGTAGCTTACGAGCTTACGAACATAGACCACAGGCGCACTGATATATATATATATATATATATATATATATATATATATATATATATATATATATATATATATATATATATATATATAATATGTATATATATCAATTTATATTATATGAATAATTATACAAAAAAGTAGATTCGTAAAGTTAATGATATATGTTATATCATTTACTTTACTAATCTACTTTTTTTATATATATATATATATATATATATATATATATATATGCGTACATAAAATCATATATATATATATATATATATATATATATATATATATATATATTATCTTTTTTTCGTTATATTTATCTATTCTTTTCGTTTTTTTTGATGTTTTATTAACGTAGTTAAAAATTTGGGAGGATTTGCTTAGGTCGATTATTTAATAGTTTTTTTTTTTTGTCTGGGAAGTTAATTAAAGCTATTTATTCGTCCAATGTTTAGATTGCTTGCCTTAGTCTATTCTGTTATTTTGGCGGGTGGACAGTTTTTATTTTATTTATTTGGATTGATTATTTTTACTTGTTTTTGCTTATTTATGTTTATTTTTAATAATACAAAATGAAAATTAAAAACAACAATAATAAATTAACCCAAACAGATAAATAAACACACAAGACATTCTCGCAAAATAACCGCCAGAATAGATTACCCACAATGCACCACTGACCCATATATATAAATAGCCGAGGAAATATCCAGCATTCGCGGCTTGACGATTGCGTTGACTCAGTCGACACGCAGTCTCTGACTGTGTGCGACTTCTGTAGAACTCTCTGCTTTGGCAGAGAGGAACCCGGACGAAGCTTTGCCGAAGGGGAAGGTTTCGTCCGGGGACGTAGACAGATACTGAACCCTCTTATGCAGGTTCAAAGGGAATATTTTTGGCCGAGCCTACGGGCTCGGAGAAACCCACTTTAAACTCGGCCTTGTGCCACATACATTCCTCGACGGGGGTACTGTTAAATATCGGCTTGACGATTGCGGTGAGGCAGTCGACACGCCGTTTCTGACTGTGTGTGTGACTTCTGTCGAACTCTCTGCTTTGGCAGAGAGAAACCCGGACGAGGTTTTGCCGAAGGGCAAAGTTTCGTCCGAGGAGGTAGACAGGCCCGGACCCACGTATGCGGGTTCTAATGGATTTTTTTGCCCGAACCCACGGACTCGAAGAAACCCACGTTAAACTCGGCCTTGTGCCACATACATTCCTCCTGAGGAGACTGTTCAATATCGGCCTGACGCTTGCGTCCAGCATGAAACAGCCGGTCGCCTCTGAGTGATGACTTCAATGGTCACTTTTATGTTTATATTTACGTACGCCCTCTCTCTGATTTTGAGCACTTTATACCGTAAATATAGCACACCTTAAAACCATATTTCTTCATATATATATATGTGTGTGTGTGTGTGTGTGTGTGTGTGTGTGTGTGTGTGTGTGTGTGTGTGTGTGTGTGTGTGTGTGTGTGTGAATATAACGTACAATAGATCCAATGTATATATGGTGACTGCAAATTATACACAAGTAAAATAATAAAATCATATGCCTCCGTGTACAAATACTGATGATCCATGTAGTTGTTTAACGTATATGCATAAATATGCATCTATCCTATATAAAAGAAATGAAAAAAAAAACATACATCCATGCAAAATACATATTAATATCGTAAGTATCGTATTTCGTGGCGTAGTAAATGATAGTCACTGACAACCACCTCGTGCATAGTAACAAATGCTATATTCACTACACCGCCGATCAAAAGGAGATTACGTCTGTATTGGGAGCCTTTATATTCAGTGGCAAACGGATTCGACATTTCTTTATTGCTGCGTGTCCGTACAGGTTTTGATAAATGTATATCTAATCTGTAATAGGAGGAAATACCAATAAACATTAATTTATACGAACTATTATGATGATACTACTATAATATTAAAATATAATAATCAAATAGAAAAAAAATCTTTCGAAAAAGTCGCTAATAACAACTAGAAAAAGAAAACTGATATTTAGCGAAGAAAAATGAGAAAATGTAGTTTGTTTAATTTGGCCCTCACGGGGCATATTTAAGTTAAAAGACACTATAAATCCGCGAAAATAAAATAAAGTACTTTGAAAGGAAATTGGTCGAGTTGTTGGTGATTAAATCATGGTAACCCATAAGCAAAACCAGTGTGTTACCACAAAGAACTGTTCAATTCAACAGACAAAGAGAACCTGGACTGGTGAGGAGGTTAAGGGTTATACCAACACCAAAAAAAAAAAAAAAAATGAATGAAAGAAAGAAACAAGGGCTGCTAATGAGCGGATCAAATCCTCAGAGTCAATGGCTAAACACCCCCAATATATAGGTTAAATAGCCTTACCAACCCGCAATTTGCCAAGTAAAGTCAGTAAGTCTACATCCCTGAAAATATGGCTTATCAAGGAGGGGTTTCTCCAGCAGAAGTGAGAAGGGCCTGGAGTTGGATTTGCAAAATTAGAAACGGAATCTATCGAAATAAGTATTTCTGAAATGATCAAAATATAGGAGAGTGTGGAGAACCGTAACCACTCATTAATAGTTATGACACATTGCTAGAGGGATAAACAAAGAGTGACAGAGAGAGTAAGAAAGTAAAGGGAGGAGAGAGGTGTGATGGCTCGTCTGTTACTTTTAGTCAGACTTGTATCCTATATACAGACACACCAAAACAAATGTAATCGTTCTCATACACTCACCTACACACCCTACACGCAACTAGTCTACTATCGAACCGCCAAGTATTTTTATCAGTTTTCTTGTTCAGTCAGCCAATCTTTTTAGTGCTTGGTCTTGATTTACAATGAATCAGCAATCACCCACAAACCTCCCAGTTTCCAAACCTAATCCCCGACCCACCAACAGTTCTCGTCTCCCAGCATTGCTTTCAGGCAGGGATGAGGAGCGTGATAGAACGAGTAGACAAAATAGGCGAGCGTAAATCTCCGACCAGAACCGGCACCGCGTTCCTCTTCCAGCCAGAGCCAGCCCCAAAT
>CAHIKZ030005572.1:250000-257500 GCA_903632075.3 Acanthosepion pharaonis | reverse complement strand
TTCTATTCTTTAAATATCATTTCCATAAACCTTAACACGTCATCATGAGATTTATAGAATATCTCTATGATGGACGGTACCGTGTGACCTATATTATTTTAAATAAGCTTATCAATTTGATCATGATCAATGACTGCTGGCCTTCAGAGACATTCACTGCCTTCTTCTTATATGTGCCGTGTCACATCAAGACGTGGGTAATGATGGCTCTCCACAATTTCTTGTCATTTGAAGCTGATCCCTGAGTAAATATATTTTTGCTAACACTCGTAAATCCTCTTCTGCCAACTATTTACATCAAATTGTTACATAAGTTATGCGTTGTTTTTCTCTGACCATCTTGCTTTCAATATATCTTGTGAGTGTCAAATTTTCTAAAACCTCTTTCCTCATTATAAAGTATAGAAATGTAAGCTGATATTAACTAAAAGTCTCCTTTTCATTTCCATTGTCTTTAAGACTTCATCATTTCTCATCTGTTCAATCTATGGTATTTTCAGCTCCCTTCTGTAGAACATTTCTGTTTTTTATTCGTCTTTACTTCATCTGTAAGGAGATTGTACAGCATTCGCTGTCATATCCGAGGACCGACATTACATAACATTTCACTATTCTTGTCTTTGTTTCTAACCAATTTTTTACCGTTTCTTAATATTTTGCATACTTTTACGCCTCTTGACTTCACATTTACCAACCTCTTTTTAAATAATCTGAAAATATTAAAATAATTTCTTTAAAAATATTTAAAATATAAGTTAGCATCCACACCCCACCAATAACTTTTGAAACGGAAATTAGTAGAAGAAACACACTTGCATAAATATCCAGTTCTTTTCTATTCTTTAAATATCATTTTCATAAACCTTACTACGTCATCATGAGATAAGAGAAATACCTCTGCAATGGCAGGTATTGTGTTACCTATATTCTTTTGAATAAGCTTATCAGTTTGGTCACGATCAACGACTGCTGGCCTTCAGATACATTCACTGCATTCTTCTTATATGTGCCGTGTCACATCAAAACGTTGGTGGTAATAGCTCTCCACCATTGCAGCTGTCAATTTCTGATTTTAAAACTTTGAGCCCTGACAATCACTTAACCAGTGGTAGAGAAAAATGACGTAATTCCCAGCCACCGATTGAACGGTTGGTAAACACTTGTAACTATTTTTATATCCACCATGAAACATTACAAGCATATTATTTGCGAATTTTGAATCAAAGAGCTCAGTTAGAATGGCTAAAAGTTTTCAGGGACGCTAGGCTCAAGGGGTTAAATATGTCATCTTTTTCCTGTTCTTTTTTATTTAAATCTTTTTCGTTGCTCACATGTTCAGTTTGGGGTATTCTCCTCATCCTTCTGTAGAACCACATTTCTGTTTCTTTGGCTTTTTTTCATCTGTGAGAAAATTGTTCAGCATTCGTTGCCATATAGAAGGACCGACATTACATAACAACAGTTCAGCACTCTTTTCTTTGCTTCTAATCAAATTTTTACCGTTTCTTCATATTTGGTTCATTTTCCCGCCTCTGGACTTCTCATTTATCCCCACCCCCAACACACACACACACACTTTAAAAATAAATCTTAAGATATTTTTGAATATGTTTGCTTTTGTAAATCGCATTTTGGGCTGGGTTTAGCTAACCATAACTCTACTTTTCTGACAACCATGTATTCTGTCTTCTTGTTTAATCATTTTTTCTCTCATTCATTTTGATGCTCGTAAAATAAATAAGTACAAAGTACCCTACATATTTATATCGCTATATAAATAGTGTTCACTAGTACTTGTAGTTTTAATCGCAATATATTAAAATAATTACTTTAAAAATATTTAAAATATAAGTAAGCATATTTACCCAAAAATATGTTTTGGCAGGGAAATTAGTAGAAGAAACAAGTTCCAGTTCATTTTTATTCTTTAAATATCATTTCCATAAACCTTACCACGTCATCATGAGATTTGTAGACTATCTCTATGATGGCCGCTAGTTTATCATTTTATTCTTTTGAATAAGATTATTAGTTTAGTCACGATCAATGACTGTTGGACTTCAGACACATTCACTGCTTTCTTCTTATATGTGCCGTATCACATCAAAACGTTGGTGATAATGGCTCTCCACAATTTCCTATCATTTGAAAAAAACTGAGCCCTGAGTAAATATTGTATTTTCGTTAACACTTGTAAATCCTCTTCTGCTAACTATTTACATCAAATCGTTACGTAAGTTATGTGTTGTTTTTATCTGTTCATCTTGCTTTCAATTTGTGAGTGTCAAATTTTCTAAAACCTCTTTCCTCATTATACGTCCTAGAAATGTAAGCTGATATTAACTAAAAGTCTCCTTTCATTTCCATTGTCTTTAAGACATCGTCATTTCTCATCTGTTCAATCAATGGTATTTTTATCTTCCTTCTGTAGAATATTTCTGTTTTTTCTTCGTCTGTAAGGAGATTGTACACCATTCGCTGCCATATCCGAGAACCGACATTACATACCATTTCACTATTCTTTTCTTTGTTTCTAACCAAATTTTTATTGTTTCTTAATATTTAGCATACTTTCACGCCTCTGGACGTCACATTTACCCACCTCTTTTTAAATAATCTCAAGATATTTTTGAACGTGTTTGATTTTATAAATCTCATTTTGCTGACAACCCTATATTCTGGTATCTTGTTTAATCTTATCTTCTCGCTTTTATTTTGAAAGAGGTTTCCGTTCAGTCAGTTATTTGCTATGCGTGAAACGTATTTTTCGATACATGACTGACGAAGCAGATTTTTTTTCCTGCAATGGGTTGCCATTTCTTTCTGTGGCAAACCATTTGCCATCCAAGGCTATAGAACCCGGTCTGTCCTGCTACTTACCTACAGCTGGGAGAAAATGAAGCGGATTCATACCTTTCTCAAGGGTATTAGCACGTAAGTGAATATAATGGATTCGACTGGAATTCGAACCCGTCTCTCCGATTCCTCAATCCGAGCTGCTATCCCTTACTCCAGCGTGCCTCCCTGCCGTTTCCTATATGCAGTATAAAACCCGTTTTGGTTCTGTAGGTGTTAAAGAACATAAGTCTTCTTGCGCAGGCGTCTGCAACGTGGAATAACCAGATTGTCATGCAGACGGGGTTATTTTTAAAAGGCTTACAAGCAATTGCTTATAATTTACCGTCCAAATAATGTGCTCAGGATAGATGAAACGATCTGATTTATAAATACGAAATAACATTAGATATAAAAATTTATAGTCTCTTTTTAACTTTTCCTAAGAGTAACATAGATAAGTAGATAGAGTGTTATCAAATCTCGTCTCAGATTAAGGTAATCTTATTAAATAAATATATGGATGCCTGGAAATTCGCTAATGGTTGGGAAGCTTGCCTATCAGGTCATTATTAATTAGAGTGCTCCTCTTGTGTCAGACTTGTCTTTTCTGAGCTGTACCTTTTGTCTGCATGCGCGCGTGCTATTTAGAGCGATATATATAGTGATAAGAACTTATTGATTGTTTGATAGACAGCTAGAGACAAATCAATAGCTATATATATATATATATATATATATATATATATATATATATATATATGTTTGTTTGTGCGTGTGTGTGTGTGTGTGTAACCAGAAAAAAACGATAAAAGCACATAATTATAGATTTTAAGATAGTTGAATATAAGCCGGTCGATATCTAGATAGGTACAAATTCTAGAACAAATATTTTTGCGTAAACCATTATTGATTCTTACTCAGGCCGTTAAAAGTGCCCGGTTGGCTTAATGGTTCAAAACACGGGCAAAAGGATCAGGGAACCTGAGCTTAATTTCTGCTGAATCAGTTGACATTTTCCTCAAACTTTCAGTAATATGTGGATAGTATATTCTCACTGATCCTTTATTCAAACGTTTATTTCAATCTGATGGCAATCTATGTTTTCATTATTATTATTATTATTATTATTATTATTATTATTATTATTATTTGCAGCCATTTTTTCTTCTAGATCAACTCTCCAAATAAGTTGGCTGAATGTCCATTCTGAGAATTAACTCAACTGGAAAGTCAAAGACAGAAATGTTTTAAAAGATCTTTCAGATTTATCTCCCATTTTTAAATCTCTGTTGAATTTTTTTTTTATAGATATCTCGACTTTAATTTAGACATTTTTTTTGTTTGTGGTCTCTAATACAATGTCTGGGCGGTTGGCTTTGATTGTTCTGTCAGTGAGTATTGTGTAGTCCCATAAAATTGTAACAGGTTCTATCTCCGTAACCGGGTCTGGGTGGTGTTCATACCAGTTTCTTTTAGTTTTCTTCCCGTAGACGTTGCAAATTTTCCAGGGCAGTTATTGCCCCCACTCTGTCATGTCGGGTTTTATATTCAGTGGGTGCCAATATCGTGCAACCTGATACAAGATGATCAATCGTTTCTGGATGTTTATTACAGATTATTATTATTATTATTATTATTATTATTATTATTATTATTTCTTTCGATTTCTTTCTGGGTCCCGCCCAGAGACCTAATGTTAAAAACGGCATCATGACATTTTCCACTGACCAATGAAAAAAAAAATTACATAGATAAAGCCCTTCGTAAGCCGTGGCCTGTATCGTGAGAAGAATTTGTTGTATTTCTTTAAGGCATAAACTTCCCTTCAATTAGGCTACTGGAATTTTTTTTCCAATCGATCCGAGGGCTCCAACTACAACAGGGATTGTTGATGCTTCCATGTGCCACATTTTTGAGATTTCGATTTCAAGGTCCTTGTATTTTGATAGCTTTTTGAAGATCACCAAAGATACATTGCAGTCAGCAGGGACTGCCATATCAGTGAGGAGGCAATTTTCTTCTTTGCGGTCTCTAATAACAATGTCTCGGCTGTTAGATTTGATTGTTTATTATTATTATTGTTATTATTATTAATATTATTATTAGTAGTAGTAGTAGTAGAAGTATTAGTAGTATTGGCGTTATTATTATTATTATTATTATTAGTAGTAGTAGTAGTAGTAGTGTGGTGTCATAATTATTATGCAGCCTACCCATATTTTGAACAGGATTAGAGGGTTTATCCCTTGTTTCCTGTTTAGAGTTGGCTTGAGCCTTCTCATTTTCTTTCGCCACTAGTAAACTTCTTGCATCTTAGTGGCATTATCGCCTTACCTAGAAGCCTCATCCTTCCAAATTAAAAATAAACAAACAAAGAAACAATCCTCTGATGGTACTGCCACATTCCTTCCGTACATGAACTGAGATACCCAGTGCCTAACTCCATCAGGGCATACCTTACTTGTTAAGGTCAGGCAGCGGACAAGAAAATATTCGGTGTTGAACTTGATCTTTATGTATCTCATCGTAAGTGACCAAAAAAACGTTCATGCTAACATCGATAATGAATTGGCTACCAAGAATCCCTTCAATGGGTTTATGGGTACTTTTTCCAGTTAAGCCAAAGAGTCCAAGCACAGATTGAATTATTGGAGATGCATCGATTATTGGATCAAGATATAGCCCATGCAGCATGTCCCTGCTCTCCACGTTGCTGATGGATCCAAAGAAATAGCAAGGCCATTGCAATTTGGCAGAATTTCCCCTATCTCTTAGGGGCTACATCTCCCAATTTTTTTTTTTAGCTGTATAGGGCTACATACATTTACCACTTTCTGGCACATCGGTTGCCACTCAAGCTTATAGAATCAAGGTTGTCCTGCTATTTACCCATGTGGGAGAAGAAGAGGATTCGTAGTTTTCCCAAAGATATTAGCACGTAATGGATCAGACTGGAATTCGAACTCGGCTCTCCGATTCCTCAATCCGAGCCGCTATCCATTACTACACCTTGCCTCCATCAACTGCTGCTATTATTATTAGTAGTAGTAGCAGTAATAGTAGTAATTCTATTATTAGTAGTCATATTATTATTAGTAATAGTAAACATTTGTTAAACTCAGAAAAAAACAATAAACGTGTGCTGAACTGCTGTCGCATCTTGTCTTCCTATATGGCAGTGAATGTTAGACAATTTTCAAACAGAAGGAGAGAAAACTGGAGCCAACAGAAATATGTTCTACAGAAGGATACTGAGAATACCATGGATGATGCACTTAAGGCAGGAAGATATCTTAAGGAAAATGAAAACAAGAACATTTATATTGGGAATCACAAAGAGACAGTTGAAATTCCTTGGACACATTATGAGGAAGATAGGCTTGGAGAATTTGACACTGAGAAGACGTATCGAAGGCAAAATAGATAGGGAATGGCACCGGGAAACTTACATGACGAACTTATGTGAACGGCTGGTGGACAATGGTGGGAAGGATGGCAAAGGGACAAGCTTTCCAGGATGCTACATGCGATAGGAGGTTGGGGAGAGCCATTAACAAGCACCTCCTAAAGGAACACTATACAGAAAAAGTGGTATGAGTTGTGCCAGTGATGTTAGTAGAAGTATTAGTAGTAATAGCGATAGGGACAGGTTGATAGATAGAAAGCGAATATAGGGATATAAAATGAACATTGTTGAATAACTGGCAGTCAGGATCGAACTCGCATTGTATCTTATTGCATAGTAACAGAAAATCATTTATTATCCCGCAAGAGTAGGCGTTTTCAACGTGGGTAAATCTTAGAAATATTTACGACTATTGAAATATGCGCTGATTTTTAATTTAATTTTTTTTTCTTCCTATTTTTTCGTTAATTTTACTGTTTCATTTTTCTTTCTTTTCTTTTTTAAAGAGAGAAATAGATAGAGAGAGAGAGAGAGAGAGAGAGTGTGACAGAGAGAGTGTGTTTGTTTTTTTCCGTATCATTTTTTTTTCGAGAATGTGTGAAAAAAATCAAAAAAAAAAAAAGGAAAAATGTGACAAGAAGAGATACAGAACGGAAAGAAAAAAAAATGAAGTTAAAAAAAAAAAATAACGAGTAAAAAAAAAAAGAGAGACGGGAAATGAAAGAAAGAAAAACTAGGGAAAAAAAGAAGAAAAAAACTCAAAACGAAATCGGAATGCGTTATTGTAGTGTTTGAGCTTCAGAGGATTTTGTGCGTTGCCAAACGAAATTTGTTGCGCTGAGTTGGTTAGAAGAAATAAATAGGTAAACAAAAGAATGAACAAAAAGATATAGAATTTGTTTTTTTTATTCTATCGGGAACTGATGTGTTCATGAAAATTCCTGAAAGAGTTTCTAAATCTAGGAATCCGATGATATACCCTGTAAAACACTGTCTCTCAATTTTCTTTCCACAATACACCCTTTTCAAGATATGTCAAAATGTCACTGCTCCCTTCCTAAGGTTGTCCGACTAAAAAAGTGCATTTCAAATAATATGCACATATTACTGAAAATCCTCATTCTTTTCCTTATTAGTACATATACAGGGTGCGATAGGTAAATTGTCGCCATTTTGTACTCTTAATTTCGCACATGCGCATTGTTTGCTTTTGATTCTGTCGACTGGTGAGTATATTAGGGTCAGTTGGACACCGC
>CAHIKZ030005572.1:222500-245000 GCA_903632075.3 Acanthosepion pharaonis | reverse complement strand
CACTGTACATCAGTGACAAAACTTTGCATTGGTGTTAGACATGGTGTATAGAAAATGGTTGACTAAAGGAATTTACTGTGTCTTCATAAGTTTTGGAACCAGTAAAAACACTTGAGTTCATCTTAAGAATTACAATTGTCTTCTTTCGGCTATAATTAATTTGTTCTTTATTATAAAAAGTAGATAAAAATTAAAATACTCTAAAAAAAAAAGGAAGTAATATTCTGCTATCTATTAAGTATACTGATTAAAAGAAAAAATGACCTGTAAGCCAGTCAGTCTATTGAACTATGTTCAACTATAAAGTCAAACCCAAGAACTATTAGATTATTACATAAATTCATTCATTATTTTTATAATTTATTTTAATGCTTTTTATTTATTAATAGTTCTGATGAATCATTCAACATTGTATTCCCCCTTCATTATTTACAACCTCCTGCCAATAATCAACTAATTGTTCAATGCTTCGATAATATAAATCAGTACATTTTGACTCAAAAAATTCACCAAGCCACATTTTAAACTCTACATCTATTGTAGAACAAAGCACCCCTCAGATTGTTAGAAAGCGACAAAAATGGTGGTAGTCTGAAAGAGCTAAATCTGGAGAATATGATATGTGTGGCAGAAATTCCTAATGATGCTCTTTGTATCCATGAGTAGCCTGTTATTGAGAGAGTAATCTGACAGCAATGGAGGAGTGAGGGAGTTTTTCTCTCAGTCATTGCATGTGACATCCTTGTATGTCTTTCTTGACCTTACCCATTGAGTGAAGATGACAAGCAAAAGTAATATAAGAGCTTGCCACCTTCTGGGCCAATTTCCTAGTGGTGTGGCATAGTTCTTTAATCAGCATGTGCAATTGGTTCTCATCAAACTGAACAATCAGCCAGGATGCAGAGAGTCTGTGAGTTTAAACTTCCCTTCCTTGAAATGGGAAAACCATTTCTATGCCATTCTGTTAGTAATAAAGTCATCTCTGTACACAGCACGAATGTTTCAAGCTACTTCAACAGCTTTGTGACCTTTGATTAAAAGCAGAGATTATATTGAAACATGCTCATTCCATCTCAAAGGGCTGTCTAATCTGAAATGAAATTTCAATAACATAAGACAATAGTTTCACAAGATGACCAGAGTTACTAAGAAGCAAAAAAAAAAAAGATTTTTTGAGATCATTCACAAAACACCAGAAAAAACAAACAAATATATGTAAAAACCTAATAAAATATTATAATCTAATTTTAAATACCTGATCAAAAATATTATTACTTATAGCAAATGAGACAATTTGGATAACTATTTTGACATGTTTTGCCAATGAACCAATGTCATCAGGAAAGTGTTATTTTACTTCTAATTATTTATATGATAAATGTTATGATTATCCCAATTCTCAAATTCTCACTCTATCTTTATTTATTGAGTGTAGCTTAGCCTTCTAATAAGACTAATCATTATGATACAGTAAGCTCCCTGATTTTTGGTATTAATTTTGCTTAGGTCATTTTCATAAGTCAAAATTAACAAGATGAACATGGCCTTTCAATTTCTTCACCAGCACTCTTTGACAGCCAATTAAAGGAGAGAGCTTACACACACACACACACACACACACACACACACACACACACACACACATATATATATATATATATATATATATATATATATATATATATATATGAAACAACATTTTAAATAAGGATATGGTAAAACATAGCATTTATTAATAGCTCTGATTGAACAGTGTATTCACCTTCCTTCTTTACGAACTCCTGCCAACGATCTACTAACAGTTTAATGCCCCGACGATAGGGATCCTTAGTTTTTGACTCGAAACATTTATGAAGCCACATTTTAAGTTCCACGTCGTTGTTGAATGAAACCCCCTTTCAATCGATAGAAAACGACTGAAAAAAGGTGGTAAATCAGGAGAAAATGGCAGGGGTGGCGTACGTTCCCGACAAAGCTCTTTTTTTTTGCATCCACAAGTAGCACAGTGTCGAGCGAGTAAACGGACTGAAACGGAGAAGCGGTAGAGTTTGTTTCTCTCGGTCAATACGTGTGGCACCCAAACGCCGTCTTTCTGGATCTTTCCAGAGTGAAGATGACGAGCTGCAGTAACATAAGAGCTTGCTGCCCTTTAAGCCACTTACCTAATGATCAGGTGCAGTTCCTTTTTAAATGATTGATTGATTAATTTCACTTTGTGTTTGTATTCCAGTGCTTTAGCATATCTACTTTTAATATCGTCTAATATGTCCTTCTTATTAGAGTTGGTCAATAATCTAAACCGTATTGATGGGCGTAAATTGTCAAGGATCCTTTTATGCTGGTTGAATTTTCTGTCAATGTACCTGTGGTTGTATGAATCATTTGTGTATGGTTTATGCAGGCCCTTCCACGGGTCTAATATAACGTCTAGGAAGTTGATCACTTTAGCGTTATGATTGGTGGTAATATTCAGTTTATGATCCTTAACGATTTAAGTTAGGGCCTTCTCATCCGTCCCGCTTGTCTTGGTTTACGAAGGAGAATTACCCTGTCGTTTCTGTATATACCGTTGATTTTTCTGTCAGGGATAAATCTGAGTCTCCATAATAACAGTATCCTTACAAGTACCATATAAAATCTATTAGCAAATTATATTAATTTGAAATACGTATAAAACAATAAAATTAAAAATACAACTCAACCATAGCTCAATCATTTTTAAGAGACTATCAACTATAAGAAAATAATTAACACCAAATAGACTAACTAAATGAAAAAACATCATTTATTCTTTCGTTTCAATGGTTAGTATGAAGGTCACTGTTATTGTTAGTGCAATATTTTCTTAATCTTATTAACCAATCGATATTGATAATTTCTGGATATATCTAGATTTATATGAGCCATTGTTGTTGCTAAATTTATTCACCAAAGCCTGACGTAATTTTTACATTATTTTATAGATTTCTAGAGATTATATATTTATATGAAATTGTAAATATAATTCAATAAATAAACAATTATATATATTTCGTACAATATGATGAATAAACAAAGTTATAAATATTTCTAATTAGGAAAGATATATGTAGAAAAATCAATGTGTATTTATTATATTAGTTGAATACCCACTCTACAGAGAAAATTAAATTGCATCTCATGTTTTCTTTATGTTTTTATTATTATGCTAATTAATTATGCTAATAAAATTAATTCAATAATAATTTAGTTTCAGATATTGATAAAATATTTACGTAACATTGATAAATTTTATTTATTTACATGTTTTACAATTAAATGCAATCAAAATTAAATTAACATTTGATAAAATAATTCTGTAATTAATAATAATTAAAAATAATTAAGATTGCAGTAATAATAATACTCAAACCATATAATAATTATCAATATGTATTTATTCATATATTTCCTGTCGCAACTGTAGTGGGAAAGGAAGTAAATAAACTTTAGTAAACTAATGGGTGATTACATCCTTTAGTCGTTTTAATATTCTATACAAATAAAATATTTATCTGCATTTAGAGTAATTTCATTCCCGGGCAAAAATGAACTGTTTAGTTAATCAGTTTCTTTATTTCTACGTTTCTTAGATCGCTGCCTTTCTTTGTTCAAGATTTTGACGTCAGACAAGCAGATACCTTTGTTTACTGAGTGATCGTCTAGCTTCAGTTTGGCTTGAAATAGGCTTGAAATGTTGTCGCCATCTTTGTTGTTCTGTAGCTAACATTTTCCTTCCGGGTGTTTTTTTTTTCCATTTCACAACTATACGGCAAAATTAATTCCCTTTTTTTTAATCATAAACTTTATTGAACAAAAATACATCACAGTAGTTTGAGAAAATTAATAACTTTTGACGCAGCACTTGTTAGGATTAACAATATATTGAAAAAGTGTTCAAAATGTTCAGATTCATGTTCAGTACAACGCTGAACACCATTAGCAAAACATCTACAAAATATTTTACACATTTTATACATTAATTTCAGAAAAAAAATATCAGAAATTGCTCGTTTCGATTCAGATATTGTTTTCGGTTGGAATATGTAAACAAAAAAAAAGATGTTACTGCCGTCTCTCTCTATGTTAAACACATGATTTTTTTTGCTTTCATATAAATAGATAATTGAAAAAAAAAAGCGAATTATATAATACCAGTCGTATTGACTGAATCACACAAAACATTGAACATCTAAAGAATATAAAGGGGATGAATTAATTAAACGGTTCATTGGCTTCTATTTTAGCTGTGAATTCTTTTACCCTGCTTTATTGAATCCCAATACATTGTTTCAAGACTTTGCTTTCATTGAATCTCTCCATTAAAAATCTCTAAAAATAGCCGTCATTTTTGATGGCACTGGTAAAAAAGAAAAATAATAATAATAATAATAATAATAATAGTAGTAGTAGTAGTAGTAGTAGTAGTAATAATTCAGAAATATTTCTATTTTTTTTTAACTTATTTAAATAATTGGCTCCATTTTTAAGAAAACATAATTAAATCGATGATTTTATGAATTTAGGTGATTCTGTAAATTTTTAGCTCCGTCCGACTAATTTGGAGTAATGAGAATATCATAGCAGACGCTAACTATGGTATTTACGAACGTTGCATGGCATAAGATTGGAAATAAAGTTGCTTGGCCCAAAATTATATTAAAATTCAATTCCTATGATAAAGGATAATTTATAATTTAAATAAAATAAAAGATTAACAATAACTAACAAAATTAAAAAAAAGGTGCAATATAATAAATATTATCTGACTGAAAAATAATCGATATAAAAGAAGATCTTAGTAACTTTAATATATGTTTTTCAAGTCGAGATATTTCATTTTTCGCCATATTGGAAGCATCTTAAGGCTTGTTTTTTTTTTTTTTTTTTTTTTTTTGCATATAACCGGCATCTCAATCCTCGCGCTATTGTTAACAAAAAAAAGACTATAATTGTTTGACGGCTCAAACCACAAACGTGGATACTAAGTCATCAATAACGAGGAACCATTGTATATATATATATATATATATATATATATATATATATATATATATATATATATATATATATATATATATATATATATATATATATAATATAGAATATATGAATATAGATCAGTATGAAGAAAAATATACTGAAAAAACAAACAAAAATCCTAATATGCGATTATGGTGTTTTAATGTTTAATGTCAACGTCGGACGTTTCGGTCTAATAGACAATCTTCAGGACATATTCATAAAACATAATTAACATAGACCATATATAATTCAACATGAAAAAGACGATGGACATACAAGCAATACGTTGACATTAAACATTAAAACAGCATAATCGCATATTAGGAGTTTTGTTTGTTTTTTCATTATATTTTTTCATATATATATGTATATATATATATATATATATATATATATATGTGTGTGTGTGTGTGTGTGTGTGTGTGTGTATAAAGTTTGTTTCATTCCTCATTGTTCGAGCATGTTAAAAATGTCGATGATGGATGGCTTGAAAATTCTGATTTCCAAAATTTTCAAAATTTGGAAACCCAAGAAATTTCGGAAAATCTGAAAAGAAATTAAACGTCTTTTGAAAATACCATAGAATAGAGCTCATAGGATTGATCCGTAAAGCCTTACTGAAAGAAAGAAAGAAAGAAAGAAAGAAAGAAAGAAAGAAAGAATGAAAGAAAAAGAAAATTTCGAAAAGGATCAAAAAAACGAAAGGAAAGTAATATTAAAAGCGAAAAAATGCGAAGTGAAAAAAAAAAGAAAGAATAGAAAAAAAGAAAGAAAGAATGAAAAAAGAAAGAATGAAAAAAGAAAGAAAGGAAGAAAAAGAAAGAAAGAAAAAGAAAGAAAGATAAAAGAAAAAAGAAAGAAAAAAAGAAAGAAAAACTTAAGTTTCTTGCGCAAAATGTAAGACTGATAAATTAAGACACTAAACCATATTTAAACTACTAGACATGGTCAACCTATGGACCCTCCAAAATTTGCAAAAACAAAAAAAAAAAAAAAAAGATATGAAACGAATAAATGAAAAATGAGAAGAATGATGTGTTGTATCACACGATTTGTTTAAACTATATCGCGAAACGCGATTAAGACAACGAGAAATCCTACCAACATTTATTATCCATAATCATAGCAATATGAATCTATGTTTATAGTCAAATCAGAAGGAAAACTACATAAACTTCAAGAGAATATAATAAAGGAAAATGAGAAAAAGGACTAACTCTTGACAGTATATATGGTTTTAATCAAGAGAGACAAACCAAGCGGCCATATTTGAATCTGGGATATCTGTGCCTAGCAGGTTTAGTAATAAGAATTTAGCGTAGTGTAGCAACAGACGACGGAACTTGTGACACAAACATCCGAATGGATATTAGATTAGCTAGACTCTCTCGAAATTAAGCAAATTATTGGGACATAAGAAAAGGGGTGGGGATCTCTAGGTCATATATGTTCTACCGTGGGGCAGTGCATGTTAAAATTGGTATGCTAAGTGAGAGAGAGATAAGGTTCGACAGACGATGAGGATACCTGGGATTGGGTATGTGGCTAAGATGAAATGATAAATAAAATAACAAGTAGAAAGAAATAACTATTGTAAATCCAAAAGAGAAAATTCCGGGATATATTATGAAGAAAGTGGGTTTGGAGAATATAACCCTCACAGGATGTATTGAAGAAAGTAAGAAAAGAAATAAACTACAAGCTACTTAATTAATTTGAGAGAATTGATTGACAAGGAGGGATGATAAAAAAGTCAAAATTGCTTAGAAAAAAACAGGGATTATTTCATCAGCATAACAAATGCTATACTATTCCATTATGGAATCTGTCCTTCTCGAAACAAAGAATGTGTTCGTGTTCTTTTCATAGCGTCTGCTAAATCCGTGTCCATATTAAATGATCGTCAACATACCCTTTACCGAGTTGCCCGTCTTCCGCTATCAAAATGTCATCAATCCGCCAACTTTTTCCCTCTTCAATACTAGAAAATTCGCGCTATTAATATGTCGTCTGTCCAATCAGAGCCGACTACTTCCGTTTTATTCAAACCATTTTCGACAGAAGACAGATAAAAAAAAAACATTAAAAAATTAAACTATGTCGAATGATTTTCAAATCATTTTGTTTTCACAATGAATCCTTGTCTTTTTTAAACAAAAAAATCTTCTATCCCGATGTGCATTTTCTATTATTTTTACTTCTAATTTAGTTTATTTCATTCATAAGTTTCTGCTGAGAGTTTTAGGATTTTAATCGGCAAATTTAAAATAAATGAATGAAAAAAAGTTCTTTTCGAATTTGTTTTCAACGATTTAAGTTTCTTTTTTATTCAGTATATATTTTATTTTGTTGAGTCTTTTATCTTTTTTTGTTTTAATTTATTTCTTTAAGTGTTTTTGAAATTTAAATTTATTTCTGACATTTGAATATTTTCTTCATTTTTAAGCAGGCATCGTTGATTTTATTTCTTCTTTCTATTTTTTTTGTCTTTAGATTTCTTTTTTCCTCGTCTTCCTGTCTTCCTTCATTTTTCTATTTTTAGTTTTCTTAAATTTAATAATTCTTCTTTCGTTTTTCTTTCTTTATTTTTTGTTTGTTATATGTTATCGATTGTTATATACAACAAAAAATATTTTCTATTTTTCCTGGATTCTTCGTTTTCTATGACCTTCTTTATTTCATCATCACGCTTAGTTTTTATTTCCTATCACTAAGTTTTACTTCTCTCTTTCCTTTTTTTAGTCCTCTTCCAATCTTTTTTTTTTCTCGTCCATCTTGTCCTCCTCCTCCTCTTCTGTCTAATTCTTTTCTTCTCTCTCACCTATCGTCTAATTAATGGACGCAAACTTCAGCTTCAGGTAACCATGAAAAACCCGAAGATTCTTTACAAAGGAAGAAAATAAACGAAGAAAAAATAGCGAGGACAGAAGAAATAAAAATAAAATAAAAAAAACTAAGAGGATAAAAAAGATGCTTAAAAGAAGATATTTGACGCAAAGCAAAAATAAACGATAAACAATAAGAAGAACTAAGATGTTTTGGAATCTACAAAAATAACGATGAAAAAAGATACTGTGGTTTTTATGACATATTTTTTGACAAAACATTTCGTCCATTCTCAATTACGTCAAATGCAACTTAACCTAGACAAGTAAAAAAAAAGAAATTGATGAATCAACAATAAACAAACAAAAAAAAGGTATTTAAAAAAATACATTTCCAGTTCACCTTGCCTTTAAAAATAGACGAAACAAAACAAAAAGCGAGAAAAAAAACACAACCTCATTATCAAAGATGGCCGCCACGTTTGCGAAAGACGAGGAGAAAAAAATAAATGCAGCAAGTGAAGAGGCGAAAAAACAAAAACAAAAACCGTTAGTCAAAGAATATAGAAGTAGTGGAAAATTAAAAGAACTATTTCTCAGTGAGGAGGGAGTTAAAAAAAAGGTGTAGAAGATGGAAATCGGAATCAGTTGTGGAATATGCATGAGCAATTGAAGAGTGGAAATAAAGATATAGAATAAAATAGAAGGCAATAAAGTGATTTAAAAGAGGACAAAAGTTAGGAATTGATAAAGATGGATGGCGAAAGAAAGAAAGAGGGAAAAAGAAGGAAAGAAAGAAATAGAGGAAGAACGAAAATGAATGAGGCGTAGTAAATGAAAAGGAACGAAACAAATCTAAAAAAGAAATTGAAACAAATACACACAGACAGAAAATGAGTATAAGTAGAGCAATATAAAAAGAAAACAAAGAATATGAATTAAGCGTAGGAAAAAGTGATGTAAAACAGAAGAAAGAAAGCAAGAAAGAGTGGATGTAAAATAAGAAAGAAAGTGAAAAACAGGGAAAGAAAGAAAGAAAGAAAGAAAGAAAGAAAGAAAGAAAGAAAGAAAGAAAAGACAAAGGAAGAAAGAATATGAAAGAGAGTGGGTGAAAAAAAGACAAACAGAGTCTGAGGGTTCAGAAGAAAAAAAAATAAGCCGGATAAAAAAAAAAGAATAGGAAATAGAAAAACAACAGTGAAACAAAAAAGGAAGATAGAAAATGAGTGATGTGGAATAAAATAATATATATATGGATTAGACGTAGGAATAAGTAATGTAAGGCAAAAGAAAGAAAGAAAGAAAGAAACAAAGAATGAATGAAAGAAAGAAAGAAAAGACAAAGAACGAAAGAAAGAAAGAACAAAAGAAAGAAAAGTAGAAGAAAGAAATAAAGAAAGAAAGAAAGAAAGAAAGAATAAAGGAAAGAAAAAAGAAAGAAACAAAAAGAGACTGAAAGAAATAAAGGAAGAAAGAAAGGTAGAAGAGACAAAGAAAGAAAGAAAGAAAGAAAGGAGAAAGAAAAGAAAAATGAAAGAAAGACAGGAAGAAATGACAAAGAAAGAAAGAAAGGTAGAAGAGACAAAGAAAGAAAGAAAGAAAGAAAGAAAGACAGGAAGAAAGAAAGAAAGAAAGAAAGAAAGAAAGAAAGAAAGGAGAAAGAAAAGAAAAATGAAAGAAAGACAGGAAGAAATGACAAAGAAAGAAAGAAAGGTAGAAGAGACAAAGAAAGAAAGAAAGAAAGGTAGAAGAGACCACGAAAGAAAGAAAGAAAGAAAGAAAGAAAGAAAGAAAGGAGAAAGAAAAGAAAAATGAAAGAAAGAAAGAAAGACAGGAAGAAAAGACAAAGAAAGAAAGAAAGGTAGAAGAGACAAAGAAAGAAAGAAAGAAAGGTAGAAGAGACAAAGAAAGAAAGAAAGAAAGGTAGAAGAGACAAAGAAAGAAAGAAAGAAAGGTAGAAGAGACAACGAAAGAAAGAAAGAAAGAAAGAAAGAAAGAAAGAAAGAAAGAAAAGAAAAACGAAAGAAAGAAAGAAAGAAAGACAGGAAGAAAAGACAAAGAAAGAAAGAAAGGTAGAAGAGACAACGAAAGAAAGAAAGAAAGAAAGAAAGAAAGAAAGAAAGAAAGAAAGAAAGAAAGGACAATAATAAATAAAGGAAGAATCATTAATGAGGGAATGAAGTATGGATCAACAATAAAAGTAAACATATTTTTTTCTGAATGAATACTTCAGGAAAGAGAGAGAGAGAAAGAGAGAGAGAGAAAGAGAGAGAGAAAGAGAGAGAGAAAAGAGAGAGAGAAAGAGAGAGAGAGAAAGAGAGAGAGAGAGAGAGTTCATGTAAAATGGACGAATGTATTGTAGAAAAATATACAGAAAGAAATAGAAAAAGAAAAGATCAGGAAAATGAATAAACAAACAGAATTACGAGAGAAAGAATTCTAGGAATGAATAGATCAAAGAAAAATGGAACGATTAAGGAAAAATGATATGAAGGAATCCTGAATGAAAAAAGGTCCAAATTATATATCTCCGTGCAAGAGAGAAACAGGGAGAGTGAAAAATATATATTTGTGTGCGTGGGTGGATATGTATGTTGAAAAAACTGGCATTACGAAGATACGAAGTGAAAAAAAGAAAGGGGGTAAGAGGAAGAGTCTTGGTGGGGGAGAGGAAACAAGAATTATTAAAGAAAGAAAGAAAGAAAGAAAGAAAGAAAGAAAGAAAGAAAGAAAGAAAGAAAGAAGACTTAGCGAAGTATAAGAATAGACATAACAGAATGAAAATGAAGTGCTGAACATGAATAGGAATAAGAAAGAAAGAAAGAAAGAAAGAAAGAAAGAAAGAAAGAAAGAAAAGACCTTTATGAAGACAAGCAAGAAATGAAAATATGTATGGAGAAAGAAAGAAAGGAAGAAAGAAAGAAAGAAAGAAAGAACACTTAGCGAAGTATACGAATAGACATAACAGAATGAAAATGAAGTGCTGAACATGAATAGGAATAAGAAAGAAAGAAAGAAAGAAAGAAAGAGAGAAAGAAAGAAAGAAAGAAAGAAAAGACCTTTATGAAGACAAGCAAGAAATGAAAATATGTATGGAGAAAGAAAGAAAGAAAGAAAGAAAGAAAGAAAGAACACTTAGCGAAGTATACGAATAGACATAACAGAATGAAAATGAAGCGCTGAACATGAATAGGAATAAGAAAGAAAGAAAGAAAGAAAGAAAGAAAGAAAGAAAGAAAGAAAGAAAGAAGGAAGGAAGAAAGGAAAGAAAATTAAACGAAGAAAATAGTAGGAATAAGATGAAATGAAAGGAAGGAAGTAAAAGAATAGGAATAAGAAAAAAGAATGAATGAAAGAAAGAAAATTCCAGAAAGACAAAATATGAATAACAAAGAAAGAAAAAAGAAAGGGAAAATGTATGAAAAGAAAGAAAGAAAATTAAATGAAGAAAATAATAGGAATAAGAAAAAAATGAAAAGAAGGAAGGCAAAGAATAGGAATAAAAAAAAATGATGGAAAGAAAATTCTAGAAGGAGAAAATATGAATAACAAAGAAAGAAAAATAAAGAAATGAAATAAAATAGAGAAAGGGAAAAAATTATGAAAAGATCGAACGAACGAACGAAAGAAAGAAAGAAAGAAAGAAAGAAAGAAAGAAAGAAAGAAAGAAAAAAAAAGAAAGAAAATTAATTGAAGAAAATAAGAGGAATAAGAAAAAAAGAATGGAAAGAAGGAAGGCAAAGAATAGGATTAAGAAAAAAGAATGAATGAAAGAAAGAAAATTCCAGAAAGACAACATATGAATAACAAAGAAAGAAAAAAGAAAAGAAATAAAATGGATAAAGGGAATAGGTATAATAAGAAAGGTAGGCAAGAAGGAGGAAAGAAAGAAAGAAAGAAAGAAAGAAAGAAAGAAAAAGAAAGAAAGAAAGAAAGAAATACAATTATAAAATCGAACACTTGAAATTGAGAGTGACAAAAAAGAACTTAAAGAAATTGTAAAACAAGGGAAAAATGAAAGAACACGAGATGGAAGAAACCAAGAAAAACTAACACTGAATCCAATAGAAAGATCGAGAAAATATGTGTGTTCGGGAGATTAAAAAAAGAGATAAAGACATGGATCTTGAATATATTACGTCAAGAAGGAAAGAAACATAGAAAAAAATAAGAGAAAAAAAAATCCCACCAGTATAGACGAAAAAGAAAGATAGAACAAAATAAGACCTAGCAGATAATTATTACGTTAACAGACGTCTCTCGTTTTCAATAGAATTCTAAACATGGCGTCACTGGCTGGAGACTTCCGAAGAAACATAGCTGATTAGGAAGCCAGTCACATGTCAAGCGACTTCGGCAGTTGATGGCGTTGTCACAGTCGTTGATTTTCCTTTGTTTATTTGTTTCAAATTTAGTTTTTTAAACAAAATAGCGATACTTGCAAGATGGGATGTGACCATGGTCGCACTCAAAACAAATGACGTATACGCCCACATGTCTTATGACTTAAACGTTATTTTTCACAGATACCCATATTTGAATAGTCACTCTGTTTATACATCAAACAGTATATTTATCTATTAGCCTGAATATTAAATACATGTAATTAAAGTAAATATCCGATTTTTTTGCAGGGTGAAAATAAGAAATCGAATCAGTGATACACGAGTTTCAGTTCGAGATGTCGAGTTTAATATACAAATCATTTATTAATCCGACAGACTGCATGCGTTCTAGAATAACTGCAACCCTAGAAAATGAATGCCATTTATTTTATGTTTATATATATATATATATATATATATATATATATATATATATATATATATATATATATATATATATATATATATATACAATATATATCTGAAAACTAGACAAGTTAGCAAATCTGTCGTGGACCTTGTGTGTTAATGTGAGTTTGTATTAGAAACACGTGTGTAACTCCTTGTAGGATATTAAAGACTTGAATTAAGTCTAACTGAAGATAAAGATGACAAACAAGACCGATATATATATATATATATATATATATATATATATATATATATATATATATATATATATACACAAATATATGTATTAAACAAAACAATTTTACAATGGACATAGACAATAATATTTGTGTGTCTGTCTATATTTCTGAGATCAGGTATTATTTGTGTGTGTGTGTGTGTGTGTGTGTGTGTGTGTGTGTGTGTGTGTGTGTGTGTGTGTGTGTGTGTGTGTGTGTTTGTGTCTGTTATTTGGTGAATGTTCGTACGTACGGGTATGTGTGCATAATATTCATGGCGTCTCCCACAAATGGGAAGACGCGGATCTTCTAAGAAAGCTTACATTGTAGTCGCTGAAATGAAGAAATGAAAAAGAGAACGAGGCGAGAAGTCGGCCAGTATTTATAGTATAAACTACTGGTCCTGCCACTCCAGAGAGACATTTACTGTATGGGGGGCTTGCCCCATCTTAGTGATACCACTGTTGCCCCCTCTGAACTCTGATTGCACCCCATAGGAGGATTTGGTGAGACCAAGGTCCTGCACCTTCTACGGACGGATTTATTCGGACTCCGGCCTACTGAATCTTGGACAGTTTCTATGTTTTTAGAGGACATTACTGAAGGTTTTCTGCCAACTTTCAATGCTGGAGATTTTTTCTCATGTTCGTGATTATCCATGTAGCCTCAAAATTCTTGATCCATCTATAAATGTCAGTTTTGCTAGGCGTTTTATTCTTGTCATTGTTTCTGTGGAATTTCGTGATGGCATGTTTATAGGAATTTCCCTCCAATTTTCTTTTGGTATAGCTCTGATTTCTTGAGTGATTGCTGCCTTTAGGTCGGAGATGGTGTCGGTGTTGTTCCCGTGGACTCAATACTTCAGATAAACCTACAGATAAAAACTAGAGTGTTGAGGTCGGGGACTGCGGAAACCACTCAGGTTTGCGTTTATGGCTGCCGAGTCGGTTACGAACATTCTGGTCCAGCCACTCTAGAAAGTAATTTGCTGTATGAAGGGCGGCCCCACCGTGCTGGTGACCCCTCTTAACCCTCAGTGTTGCTGGGGTCTTTATATTTGTTGTACTTTCCGCGGAATTTCGTGATGGCATGTTTATAAGTATTTCCCTCCAACGTTCTCAGAATTTCCATTCAACCTTCTCAACATTCTCAGAATTTTCCTCCAAGTTTCTCAGCATTCTCAGAATTTTCCTCCAACGATCTCAGCATTCTCAAATTTTTCCTCCAACTTTATTAGCATTCTCAGAAATTCCCTCCAACTTTCTCAGCATTCTCAGAATTTTTCCTCCAACTTTCTCAACATTTTCAGAATTTTCCTCCAGGTTTCTCAGCATTCTCAGAATTTCCCTCCAACGTTCTCAAAATTCTCAGAATTCCCCCCACCCACAACGTTTTCAGTATTCTCTTTGGTTACATTTATACTGGAGCACCCTTTATTACGTAAACGTTATTTTTAGTGGATACCAATATTGGAGGAGGTGCTGCGTTTATTTATTAACCGACGTGCTTTAGACCGTCCCGGTCACGAAGTTTGACGACAAGACGACAAACCTGAATAGTGCGGTATGAAAGCAAATTTTTCCAGGACTCTAGAAATATATATATATCTGCTTAGTTTCATATCCTAAAGCAAACAAAGCAATTTCTAAAGACGTCATGCTTTTTTTTCAAATTTATTAATCAGACATATACTGCTTTTTAGTGGATAACCACACCTAAGCAGACCCCCCACATTTTTATTAAACAGTGTATTTATTTATTGTAAAACAGGCACCAAAATGTACTTACGCACACACATTTCTTTCTTAATTGGTTGGTTACTTGCTTTTGTTTAGCGGCATATCAACATCTATCATTATTTAATAGTTATTTAATATTGAAATCTAAATATCCATCACCTAATTTTATGCTTTCAACTACAGGTACCTTGTACATATTTTATGCTATGAGGTAAATGCATGTTTTTTAGATATACAGTTTGTAGATCAGAAAATTTGTTTGGTAATTTTACTATATATATATATATATATATATTAAAATATGTTTCGTTGTACGGTTGAGACATATTTTGTCTACTCATTTTCGTTAAGATCCTTACATTTCCTTTTTCATATTTCCCTTTTTGATGTCATTACTGAAATTATAGATATTTCTTTTATTTCCAAGTACTTTCGACATATACATATTATTACAAAATAAATATTGTAGTAACCATAATTGTCAGAGACAAATTGTGTTATCTGAAAGTTATTTTTTTACAAATAGAGTGAGGAACGCTACGGTAGTGCTTGACAGCTGAAACCGTGTAAAAGGGAGATAACTAAGTATGGTTTGCCGAGTTTTTTTTTTTTTTAAAAGAGAAACTATCATTGTAAATCTTCGCATTTCAACCGATCTGTGATACACATTTTAAAATATTTTTGGAATATTCATAATTAATTTTATTAAGGTTTGGTTTCAATTTTATGTTTTTATGTTTATTCGTTTCGTGAAAAAGATAGAAGTATTTTCACTATATATATATAGAGGTATTTTTTGATATATATATATATATATATATATATATGCATATGCGTCGATTGCAATTTTTTATGAAATGTATTGTTTTGTCCTTTTTTTATAAAAATTGTCTGTTGATTTTTGTTTGAGTGTTCTCTATTTCACCAAATCTGGGACCTTAACAGATGCTACCACAAAAAATATATAGCCTGATACTAACGGGTTGTACGGTATTTATTAGATACGAATGGTAATGGAGTTTTATATATTTTACTAGCCGAATGGCCTGAAGAAAATGAGGATTAATTTTAAATCATTTTCATAATTTGCAGAGAAAGCACTGTATAGATAGATAGATAGATAGATAGATAGATAGATAGAAAATGAACATTGACTTGTCTAGCATGCATGCCGTTGCACCACGACAGGCGTTCGTGTTGACTCTAAAAGGAAGAAAAATCAAAGGAAATCAACAAATAAAAGGTTTTAAAAACAAAAATTTAATGTAAATAAATTTATTCAATTCAGATGGATACAGACAAAGACAACAAAATTTAACACACACACACACACACACACACACATATATATATATATATATATATATATATATATATATATATATATATATATACTTAATTATATGGCATTACATTCGAACATATGTAAACCGCCACATCAATGCATCCAGATTTCGATGTCTATCATAGTATCTCAGAAGGCCATATATGAAGAAGACACCCAGCCAGCCAGCCAGACAGACAGACAGATAGATAGATAGATAGATACATACTGACACATTGACAGACACAGAGGCAAACAAATATATAAACAGATATATGGGTAAACATGAAGAGATTGATATATATATATATATATATATATATATATATATATATATATATATATAAGCAAATATATGGATATAAATCCGACAGTATGAAGAAAAATATATACGGAAAAAACAAACAAAAATCCTTAAATACAATTATGTTGTTTTAATGTTAATATGTCAACGTCGGACGTTTCGGTCTAATAAACGATCTTCAGGACATATTGATAATGTTATAATTTATGAATATGTCCTGAAGATGGTTTATTAGACCGAAACGTCCGACGTTGACATATTAACATTAAAACAAATATAATTGTATATAAGGATTTTTGTTTGTTTTTTCCCGTATATTTTTCTTCATATATATATATATATATATATATATATATATATATATATATATATATATATATATAAGAGAAAGTGGAACAGAGGAGATAGAGATATTTAGATATGTTACGTTATATTTAGCTAGTAATATTTCATTTAAACATTTTCAATTAAATGGACCAGAGAGAAAATTGATATTCAACATTTGAAGAGATTCTCCTTGTATGAAATTTGTCGCTTTGTTTTAAGTTGGGTATTATAAAGGAATTTTCTATAATAAAAGGGGGATTTAGAAGTAATTTCTTTGATTTGCTTCAAGGAGACATTTTATTTCAGCAAGAAGTAATACAAAATTAACTCGCGCTACAGTAAAATCAACAAAAAGACTCAACAGATAGATATCCTCTGCTCCATGTAATAGAATGCATATATATATATATATATATATATATATATATATATATATATATATATATATATATATATATATATTACAATTATAAAACCCGGATATAAGAGACTTGTCGGGACCGAGAAGTCTCTTATATCCGGGTTTCTCTTATACACGGGTTTCTCTTATATCCGGGTTTCTCTTATATCCGGGTTTGATCTATTTTATATACATTAACACAGGCTCTAATTTGGGACCAGAGAAAATCTCTCTTATATCCGGTTTTCTCTTATATCCGGGTCTCTTATATCCGGGTTACACTGTATATACGAATTTCAATTTATATTCATATATTTATAATATGAATTACAATTCATCTTTATTTGACAGATTTATAATAACTGTGATAAAATAAACAATTTCGCTTACTATGTTTTAATCCAGTATTTGTCCTTTTACTATAAACATTATTTTTGTGATGTCAACGATCACTCGTTTCATACTTTTGTGATACCAACGAATACTCGTGGTCACTTTCGTAATGCTCGTTGTAGTAGAGACTTTGTAATCGCAGATACAACTATAGTAACGCCGTTGAACAATACTGGTGTCAGACGCCTTCGAATATCACTCTCACTAATAGTACTTACTCGATAATACTCGCTCGAATAGTAACCACCGCTTAGTGAACCAAATACTAATCCGTATAGTGATCCTTATAGTAATCCATATAGTGACTATTTGTAAAGTTCAATAAATTATAATTTTTGTAAGGCTGTGTTTTGCGATGTCAACGAAACCTCATCGCCACTTTTCTAAGATCAACGAATACTCCTTGTCACTTTCGTAATGCTCGGTGTAGTAGAGACTTTGTAATCGCAGATACAACTATAGTAACGTCGTTGAACAATGCTGGAGTCAGATGCCGTCGAATAACACTCGCACTAATAGGACTTGTTTGATAATAAATAGTGTCTTATTTAAAGCATTTTGTGATATCAAAGAATACTCATTATCACTTTCGTAATGCTTGTTGTAGAGACTTTGTATTGGCAGCTACAACTATAGTAAAGCCGTCGACAATACTCGCTCGGAAAGTAACCCGTAAATAATATTTAGCTATTCCCACCCCACGGGGTTACATGTGGTACAAGGCCGGGGTTAACGTGGGATCTCCGAGCCCGTAGGCTCAGCCAAAAATATTCCCTCTTTGAACCCACATAAACGGGTTCAGGGGCAGTCAACCACCCCGAACGAGATTCTGTCCTTCGGCGCAGCCTCGTCCGGGTTCCTCGCCGCCCGAAGGTAGAGAGTTAGACTGTTAGCCAAGTTAGTCAAGTATAGAAAGTAACCCGTATATTGATCCGAATATAGAAATAGTATGGTGAATAGATTAGAGAATAGCTGTCTCTATAGTAATAGAGGATAGAATAGGGATGCGATCGATCATTTAGACGCCACGTGACTACCTATATATGTGTTTCCTCTATGGTCAAGTGATCCACTTAATTGAATAATGGGATCGACTCTGTTTGCTCACTGGCGATCTATGTTCAAACTCATGTGTCGGCAGCGACACTTTATTACTATATATCATTTATAGTATCCAAATTTGAGTAGATAACCCTGTTTTTATAACTAGAGAATTAATATCTACCTGCCTATAGATCGAAAGTTCTAGTTTTCAAAAATAGGCCTTTCAAAGGGAATTGAACCTGTATTGAATTATTTCTAGAAAATTGCCTTCAACCATTGCGTCTTAAAATATTTGCCTACTGACTTCCTAAATTCACGAGAGATGTGCATTAATTTAATATGGTAATTAAGCTTACCTTATTGAGCATGAGGCAATAGAAATGCGGTTCTACATATGGATGCTGAGAATGACTGGACATGTGACCAATGACGAATGTTTTTTTTTGTTTTTTTTTAAGTGTTTCACCCCAAGCAAGGCGGGAAGCCACTAGGATGCACGTGGTTACAGGAAATACCAAGATCAGATAGGAGTGATAGAAGAAAGGATGAGAGTAGTGGATAGATCAAGGCAACTAGAGATGTCGATTGACATTACACTTGAATAGCTGGAGATTATAGCTAACAGGGAAACAGGAGAAGGGAAGGGAGTTCCACAGGCGAAAGGTGCGAGACATGAAGCTATTAGAGTAGAAGAGACGGCTACATTATGTTTATAGGAAATTGAAGCAAAAAATGACACATTTAGTATAAGAAAAAGCCAGTTAGCATATCTAAGGTATATAATAAGGAAAGACGGATTCGAAAAATAACTCACGCGATGTATTGAAGGTGAGACTGACAGAGAAAAGGAGCGAAAGGCCTACCTAACGAGCTTGTGTAAATGATTGGTAGAACAGGGATTAGGAGACATAACAAAACTACAAACTAAAGTTAACAAAGAACGGGAAGTTGTGGAGGACCATTATTATTATTATTATTATTTTCTTCTGTGCGGTTTTTGTTTTCAACTTGTATAAAGTGCTTTGTTCTCAGATAGTTAACATCTTTCGAAGAATATTTGCAGTGCCAAGCAACGTAGACTTCTGAAGCGACGAGAATCTTTCTTTCTATGTGCCGTGTCCTTTCAGGACATTGGCGATCATGGCTCTCCACCTCTTCCTCTATTCCTTGCAGCTCTTTTCAAGTTCCTTCCCTCTGCTGCCTCACCCAGACCACGTTCTGTCATCCATTTGCTTACACTAGGATTTATTCCTATTTTTGTCCCTTATAGGACTTTAAAAAAAAAAGAAAAAAAAAAGGAAAAAAATAAAGGCAATGAAGACAAGAGGGTCAGAGGAGAGCAGCTCATAATCTACCGAACAAGCTTGTGTAAAGGATTGGCAGGACGGGGATTAGGAGAGATAGCATTAAAATAAATAAATAACAAAAATGAACAAACAAAAAATTAGAGCGACAAATAACAGGAAGTTGTGGCGAGGCATGATCGGCCACGTGCTGACGGGATAAGGCACAAAGAAGAAGAAGGAGGAGGAGGAGAAAGCGGAGAAGAAGAAGAAGAAGAAGAAGGAGGAGGAGGAGGAGGAAGTAGAGGAAGCGAAGAAGAAGAAGAAGAAGAAGAAGAAGAAGAAGAACAAGGAGGACGTGGAGGAAGAAGAAGAATTTATAGACCACCATCCCTACAATGATAATTGGCACAATAGTGGCTTGTAGGGCCCATATTCTATCAATCATTATGATATACTATAGTATTCTATAATACTAGACGACCCATGACCTGTTGGGTCACTGACCGTTCAGGTATTCTATTGAAATGAAAATTAACTTTATTATGATTCAGTTAAATATTTCAATCCGTTCGTGTCATCATTGGTCTGATTTACAAGTTCATGTTTAACATTTTACTGATTGTTTACAGAATTTAGTAGAAATAAAACTTCCGTGATAATCAGATTAACTTAAAATTATTTTTTAAATATACCAAAAAATATTTTAAAATCATATTCAAGGATTACGAGACAGAGCCAAAAAATACTGGTATGAGTTAAAACAAACAGAAAATCTTAAATAACCAAAGTCGCCTACGTCCTATATGGATTCGCGTGACAAAAAATACGCCCCGTTTGAAAGTAGCTACTTAGGGTTGTGTTTTATCCCCACATAGATTCGCCAGTTTAGCGAAGAATTAATTAGAGGACGCCATCAAGCAGCAATAAAACCAGGCACTGTCATTTCCCTCTTCGCCACTTTAGTGCCAATTCCAACGGGAGAATGTTCCCAGAAAGAGGGGGATACATTTCCCCACAGCGACTGAATATCTTATTTCTTTTGCGGGCATACAAGTGCGCTCTCTCACACTTTTTCCTCTTATTTTTAATCATTTCATTCTAAGCAAAGCAACAGATCCAGTAACACGTAATGGGTTCAGTTAGTCAATTCAGGACCATACAAGATACACGCTTGGGCAATCATGTGTCTTTCGATCCATAACTGATTAGGCAGAATATTGCACAATAGTTGACATTTTCTTCTGCGGTAGAGTATTTGCCAACTAAGGCTATAGAACCAAGTCTGTCCTGATAAACTAATTAAGGAAAAAATGGATTCATGCCTTTCACAAGACTAGGGGAATGCAACGAACACAACAGGAATTCGAACTCGCCTCTCCGATTTCTCAGTCCGAGTTGTTTTTCGTTATACCAAAACGCACATCCCGGGTGAGAAAAAAAATATCATAATTGTTGTGGTAGGGTTAGGGTTACGGGCTAGGGGATTCCCACATTAAACCGGCCTTGTTCCACATTCTATCCTCGTGGGTGGATTGATAAATACTAATTGTTGTGGTAGGATCCACTAATTTGCATAGTGGAGTACCGACCATATAAATATGGTTGGTACCGGGAAGACGAGAGAAGGAATCAAGAGATTCAATCCAGAGATTCTGCCCGACTGCGACTCAGTCAACACATTCTCCAGGAACGGTCTTACCAGGAATATACAAAAGACTATATGTAAATATTGTGTACACTTTCTTGTTTCAATACATTTTGTTCTAAGTACATTTTGTGTTGCATTATTATTCCATGCATTAGTCAAGTTTCAACAAATATAATCTATCTCTATAATATAATCTATAATATAATCTATAATATAATCTATCTTCTCTATAATATAATCTCTATCTATAATATAACCTATAATATAATAAAGCATAATCTATAATATAATCCAAAACGGAAAAATGATTAAAAGATGGACATATGCATATGAAGTATGCAAATGGATCTACAAAGAAATAGCCATAATCATCAACCCATATAGGAAGCCAATTTGAAATCCAAAAGGTATTCCAAGGCTTGGGAACACATCCAAAAGGTATTCCAAGGCTTGGGAACACATTCTCCAGGAACGGTCTTACCAGGAATATACAGAAGACTATATGTAAATATTGTGTACACTTTCTTGTTTGAATATATTTTGTTCTAAGTACATTTTGTGTTGTATTATTATTCCATGCATTAGTCAAGTTTCAACAATAATTTAAGAAGCCGGAAGATAATGACCGGCATTATATTTACATTTCTGAAGATCAAATTTAAATGGAAAGCAAAGAGTGTTACACAAGCAAGAAGTTCGAGAAAAGAAACAACTGATCCGCTATTCATTCACTGACGCTCAGCAGATAGTTTGTTAATTGCTTTTATCTTTCTGTTACATATAAAAATGTACTTTGAGTATCAGATTTTCTAAGTCATCTTTCCTCATATGTACACCAGAAATGTCAAATGTCTCTTCATTGTATTAAGACCAAGAGTCCATTTTGTTCTCATTGTCTCTAGATTTTCGTCGTTGCTCATATGTTCAGATTATGACATTCTCAGCATGCTTCTGTAGCTTCTTCATCAGTGTGGAGATTGTCCACCATACGCTCCTTATCTGTCTCTTCCTGATATTAAGCGCAAGAGTCCGTTTTGTTGCCAGCGATGAAGCCGCGGTAGTGTTCCGTTCAGCGTTTAACACATTTTAAATTATTTTCACTCGTCAGGCTTGATTTTTCTTTCTTGAAATTGAGCCCTTTTAAAGCATACGA
>CAHIKZ030005572.1:182500-217500 GCA_903632075.3 Acanthosepion pharaonis | reverse complement strand
ATAACTTGCTTCGCATTTGAAGGTATATTTCGCTATGCCGAAGCTCGTTCGGATTTCGGTGTCTCATGTTTTGTCTCCTTTTAAAACACTTCCTATATAATTGCACATGTTTAATTTCGGGATCACCGGTTACTGTTGCTGAGAGTAGGTCTACTTATATTGTCTCCAACCTGACCTGGTGATGGCGGGAAAAATACGGGACTAAGAAAATAGAGGCTAACTGAAAAAGAGAATGAGGAAAAAAGACAGAAAGAGAGACACATCTAGTGGGAGTCATAGAGAAAGAACTACAGAGAGAGTGAATGAAAGACACATAAATATAGAAAGAGAAAAATAAAGAGAAAGACGTAGAGAGATATAGAAGGCTACAGAGAGAGATTGAACGGTAGAAAGTGTTATAGGACCTTACCCATAATAACATAATGGACTATTCCATACGTAATAAATAGTGCGCCTCAAGAGGAAGCAGGGAGTTCAGTCTGGAGTGAGGTCCGTCAGGAGTCTGTCAGTCAGTCAGAGCGAGCGAGTCAGTCAGTCGAGTCAGAGGCAGTCCGAAACAGAGTCGCGTTCAGACAATTACTAAAAGACATTGGAATAGTGATACTGGTTGAGACTACATTGTTCTCCCTACTAAACCTGATTGTTCGTACTAACACTTTCTACTTCTCTGTACATATACCTGTTTGTAATATATCTGTGTTATTCCATACCTGTGTTCGAGTTCTTCTTTATTGTTTCTACCTTGGACTATCACCGTGGTACAAGGAAGCGGACCATAACAGAAAGACAGACACTGAAACATATATAGATAGAGATAAACACACAGAGAGAGAGAGAGAGAGAGAGAGAGAGAGAGAGAGAGAGAAAGAGAGAGAGAGACTTATAACCAGACTGGAAGAAAAAAAAAGGAGATCAAAAGACTGTTATGGAGGACAGAATTTGAGAAAAAGAAAGAGAAGAATGAGCAAGAAAAGGTTTAGAGAAAGAGATAACGAAAGAGAAAGGGAAAGAAAAAGAGAAAGAAGAGTGTGAAGAGAGAAAGAAAGTGAAATAAAGAGATAGAGAAAAGGGGAGGGAATATGAAAAGTGTTAGAACGAAAGAGGAGGGAGAAAGAAGGAGAGATAGAGAAATAGAAAAGGAAAGCAGAGAGAATGGGAGAGAAAAATAAAGAATAAGACAAAGAATGTGGAAAGAGAGAAATTCAGTATGAACGGGAAAGACGAGAGGGAAAGATGGGGAAATGAGAGAGAGTGGGGAGAGTACAAATGATTAGAAAATAAAGAAATGCACGTTGCTGTCTATTTACTTCAGGCAACCCAGTTTATTCGCCTTGAGAAATGGTATTCTAGTTTCCCATTTTTATCTGGAATTAAAATGAAAGACATCCTACTGCCGGGAAAATCCGTGTATGAGAAAACAATTCCATGTCCTTCTTCATTCAGTTTGCATGTTTTTCTTTTGATATATTTCCTTAATAATAGCAGTTTGTTTGCGTGAATCTCTTTAGCCAAATTTTGAACTATTATTCATCATTTTTCATTTATAAAATTTCTTCTTCAAAAACATTCTCAGATCTTTATGTTCTGTTATCCTGTTATTTCGCAAATCGATTTTTTTTTTGACAATATGAAAGCAAGTTTTGTGTTGTTCTTTATTGGTCTTGCAAGAAATTAAACTAGTCACAGGAAACCTGAATGCCAAAATAGGCAAAGAGAGGGATGGAGAAATATTTGAATAATTCGGACTAGGAATCCGTAATGGCGTATGGCGAATGAACGTTAACCAACCTAGTTTCAAGAATACCCAAGACGAATATGAACATGGGAAAGCCCAGGCGGAGAAACAAAAAAAATAAAAACAATTACACAACTCTCAACAAGATATTCAGAAATACAGTCTTCCATTGCAAAAAGAACCAAGTACCGACTATGGGAGCGATCGCTTACCAGTTATATGTAAACTTATAGTGAAACTATGGAAATTAAAGAAGACTAAGCCAAATATGGTAGACTCTGGAACAATCCTAATCTAAAGAAGAAATATATGGCCAGTGTGAAAAGCAGATATCAAGGAGAAAAGGAAAATGGATACTTGAAGTTAGACACATTATAACAAGCTTTAGTAACATCATCAATCGAGATCATCCCTGATGTAATGAAATAACCAGTTACCCCCATGAATGATTACACTATAGGTAGTAAGTACCTATAAAGTAAACTGTCTACGAGAGACTCAGGAGGAGAGTGACAGAGAGGACGCAAGCACGTCCGACCTTCTAATTAGTGGCACTCACTACTAGATTGGCCTGTGTGTATAACTGTACCGTATTTCATATTGTACTTGTGCACAATAAACCTTTCTTCTAGTATCCACCTGGTGTTATGTGTTTATTGCTTTAGCGCGGAATATAACAATCCCCAAGGAAAATAGACGAAAAAAAAAAAATGAATCGATGACAGATTAAATTCTTGATATGATGAAAAGGAGACAAAAACAATGCCAAGACACAGAACAGAATATAAGACACTACACAAGGAAATGAACAAAGGCAGACAGGCTTAATAGCAATGACACAACGAAAAATGTATAGAAATTGGAAGAATATGTACCGCCGATAAAGAAGACATTCACAAAAATGAGATAACTAACAAGAGAAAAGACATGGAAGATTGTGGACGTCTATAATGAATCCAACTAGGATGTCTAATTCTATCGGTATCGCCGAATAAGTCCGGTGATAAAACAAATTCTTGTCTGGTACCTATTTATATTGTTGAATACATTTTCTATCCGTATGCAGGTAATTTTCAGCCAGTATATTTTCTGGATTTTTACAAAACCCTTCCCAAATAAGTCAAGTTTTCCTAGTAGTTTTTTTGTGACACATTTCATCAAAACGTGTTTTTAAGCATTTCAAACAAGTAATGTGAGAAGGCCACTAGCACACAAGGGGTTACAGAGAGTGAGAGCAAGACTAGAGAGGGGTGTTTGAGGAAAGGATATTGAGAAGGAAGGTGATCAAGATCAAGACATCATAGGAGGTCAAGTTTACCTAGTAGTTCAAATAGCTCTTTGTGACATATTTTACCAAACCCTTTTGTATAGTCTCTAAAAAAGACGACGAAAAGAAAGAACTTTCAAAATTTCAAAAGAAAATCCTTAATACCATTTATTAACGAACATTATATGGAGAGTTTAAACTTATGAATTATTGGTAGAAAGAAATATGTTACACATGATTTTAGTTTAAATTTGTATTTTTTTTTTTTTACGCATATCACCCCAAGCAAGGCGGGATTACCTCTAGCACGCAAGTGGTTACAGGGAGGGAAAGTAAGAGTAAAGAGGGGGGGTGTTTGTGGAAAGGATATAGAGAAGGACGCTGATCAAGATCAAGGCATCATAAGATGTCGATTGACATTACATTTGGATATTTGAAGGTTATAGCTATTAGGGAAGCAAGTAAGAGGAGGAGAGTTTCACTGTCGTGAAGTGCGAGATAAAAAAAAATATTTCATTAGAAAAGACAGCTATATTTAACCATTTCGCCAGTGAAAGCATGGGACCGAGATGCCATCCTAATAGCACGCTTAAATTCAGGCAGTTGTGGTACCAGTAAATGTATCTCGTCAGAGCAGTTACCATGAAAATATTTGTAGAAAAAGCAGAGGGAAGCCACAGCACGCCTGTGAGAAAGTGACTGTAGACGAGATGACAGATCAGATGTTATGGACTGGCGGTACAGAATCACAAACTTGACATATTATGATGCCTTGATCTTGATCACCTTCCTTCTCTATATCCTTTCCTCAAACACCATGCTTTAGTCTTGCTCTCACACTCTGTAACCCCTTTGCGTGCTAGAGGCACTCCCAAATTGTTTGGGATGATATGCGTAAAAAATACAAATATAAACAAAAATCATGTTTAACGTATTCTCTTCTACCAAGAATTCATAAGTTTAACCTCTCTATATAATGTTCGTTAATGAATGGTAATTAGGATTTTCTTTCGAAATTTTGAAATTCTTTCTTCAACAAAAATCACATCATTCCAAAAGGAGCAACACAGTAAAATGGATAGTACAAACATCTAAAAGATATATGTAATTAAGATTCGGATTTTCCAAATGACCTGAAGCAAAAGGTTTGTAAGGAAATCCCCATCAATACTAGAAATAATGTGGACTTGAGAAAACCACGCTAAAAACGAGAAGTGTAGTTGATATATATTTTACTAATTTTAGATTTCCGAAAAACAAAAATCCGACAAAGTACCTGAACAATTGCTAATTATCATCAAAAATTCCCTTTTAGATATTAACGATAATTCAAAATTGATTTTTTGTCCATGTGAAAAATTTCATAACTGCCAGATGTAAGAAAAATAAAACAACGACAGAAAATAGATTCGTCGTAGTTATTGAATATTTTTGATAAACTTGACAATCCAATGACCATTATTGTCATTGGAAACTTCGCGATGTTTTTGTATATATTCTGTCTGGATTTTTGGGATGAGGAGTTATCTTTATTGCTCTATTTACACGAGGTTTATTATTCTCCTATCTACTGTTCTCATATTGATTGAAAAGATAAGGACAATAGTCCGTGTTTAAATAGTGTAAATAATTAAAATGTTTTGTTGAGGAAATTGATAGCTGCTATGGGATTGCACCATCTTGTCTGCCAAGAGACGACCAATTAGTTGCGTTTTTAAAATAGTATAAAAGGGAGGGGCTCCGAACTCTTTTTTCTGCTCTTACTCTTATTACCGCAACAAGTGACAAGACGTGTCATATTTCCCGCCTGATGGAATCCTTAAACCTCAATAAATCACAACACTATCACTTCTATATCTTTCATCCCCACCCCCAAAAAGCCCAAAAATCTTACCACGATCGTAATAAATTCGATACAGCCTATCAAATATATGTATATATCACTGCAACAAAGGAACGTTCTTTAACAAACTGGTTATTTTTATTATAAAAAATAGTAACTGAAAACCTTTGTATTTGTCATGGTAATTCCAGGGGTAAACTGTATTTAATTTTTTTTTCTTATCATTGCTACTAGTACTTCCGTGACTATTTGAGGAAACTATTTGATTTAGTGGTATTTTATTTAATAAATGATTTTAAAATCTTATTTCTGAAAATTGTATACATCGTCAAAATTGAATTAGAATAAAATAAATAAAAATCTCTCTTTACATTCACATTTTTCTGCTCCTTACACACGCATCACACTTGGCCACAGATATTTCCACCCTCTGTCTATTTGATCAATAAAATACTGGCAATAATTTCTATGGTAATGCTAAGAATAACCGTTTCTATACAAGCAAATTAGGTATTCATCGATCGGACAGCGTTATGGTCTGTTGAAATTTACAAATGTGTCTACTATAAAAGTTTTAGAAACAGGTGTGTTTCTCAAGTCCACAATTAGCATTCTATCTAGTATTGATGGTAGTTTCCTTTAAGATCATTTGGAAAATCAAAATCTTTATTATTTAATTACCTAGCAGCATGGCCCGGCGTTGCCCGTGCGTGATTCAAAAATCGTACGACTCATACAGCAATCGCTATCACCTGACTTAAAATATTTTTGCCCTTCCTTGCCTTTAAAGGAGTGCCCTTTGCCGTGCTGATGTTGCTACATGCCTTACTTCTTGCCTCTCTCACACTGCGAATTTTTTCTAAGCTCTATACTAAACGTTAAATCTGTTACGTAAAAAGAACTAAACAAAATGAACACAAAACGATCAGCTTTAAAAAAGGACTCGTAACTGGAAAAACCGAATGAAAAAAGAATGTTATCAACAAATACTTTTTCACACCCAACCCTGTTCTGCGTAATCAAAATCAACGTTAAGTTTAATCAAGCGAATGAGCCAATTGGAGTAAAGTTCCATACAGATTAAATTTTTTCCCACTTGTGACGAATGCAGCTATCTATTTTTTTTTTGCATGCTGGCATGCTAGTTAACATTCGTGTCAGTCACCTGTTGGCTCTCACGTTGGCCAATAGAATCTTCCTGCCTATTCGTGGCAGGCAGCTATAGGCTCTCACTCTGGCCAGTAGAAAATGGCCGCAAACTACATGAAAACTGCCGTAGAAGCATGACAAAGTCGATTATTTCCACTATCGATGGGATTTGGGAAATGCAAAGTCGGCCTTGGCCTTGCACCTAACTTGGAGCATTTTGCATGTAAATCTTGGTGCAAATCCGTCGAAAATTGCGTCCGTGCATTCGTTACACACTCACACACACACAAACACACACACATTCTGCCTTTTATAGACAGAGATCTCACTTTGAGATATATGTACTTGCCATTTTAGTGCGTTGCTGCTTTTGGAATGGTACGTTTATTGTTACTTGGTTTGGGATTCTGTGCCGCCAATCTGTAACATATGAAGAAAGTCTGTCTTCTTTACTACGTAGATTATTCATTTCCTTGAAGTCATTTTTAATCTTTGTTCTGAGAAAACGGAAGTATTATCTGACATACTTATAAGTATACAATTTGTCCATGTTTTGAATATTGTTGCCACATGCTTCTCGTATATGTTTAGAGATCTTTGATAAAATCCAAAGAATAATCTGCAATATCATTTATACCGACCTGGCATATCGGCTTCAGTCAATTATTATCTTCTGTCGTCTTAATTTTTATTCTTTTATTTTTCCTGTTCTTTCATAATGTGTTTTTTTTTCGTTTTTCTTATATTCTTTCACACTCAGTAACCCCCTGAATCTTAGTAACTTTATTGCATTCATTCTCCCTTGCATTGAGTATTGCTGCCATATATGGTCTGGATCCCATTCTATTTGTCTTAAGGTTCTTGATAAAATCTAAAGAAGGATATGCAGTGTAATTGGCCCTGATCTGGCATCTCGTCTGCAGTCTCTTTCTCACAGACGTGCTGTTGCCTCCCTCTGTCTTTTACAAATACTTTCAGGGTAACTGCTTCGATAAGCTGCTTTCGCTGGTTCCCAGACTTCATGAATTTAAGCGTACTACTAGGCTGGCATCTCGCTCTCACCCTTTCACTGTCGAAACTGTTAAATGTAGCCGTCTCTTCTACTCCAATAGCTTCATGTCTCGCACTTCTCGCCTGTGGAATTCTCTCCCCAGTTCTTGTTTTTCTGATAGCTATAATCTCCAACTATTCAAATGTAACGTTAATCGACGTCTGCAGATGCCCTGATCTATCTCCTAACCTTCTCTTCATCCCTTCCTCTATCACTCCTCTTTGTTCTTGCTCTAACTCTTTGTAACCCATTGCGTGCTAGTGGCTTCCCGCCTTGCTTGGGGTTAAATGCTTTAAAAAAAATGACATGAGGTGAAATGTGCAAAAAAACAATATACATAGATGTTTGTTGTATATAGCTGACGGGTTTTCGTATTAAAAAGTTCTTGTAAAAAAAAAAAATTAAAAAAATTAATGAACTACTACACCAAGGTGAGAAAACCTATTAAGTAAAATTAAAACATACTAAAAAAAAAACGTTTGCAGAAGGCAATGAAGGATCGAACTCACGAAAATCTCCACGCTCGTCGGCAAAACAAGTTTGTAATCCACCGGGGATTCTTTAAGACTAAAACTGACCTGCTTATACTATAACATTATTTTAAAAGTATTTTTGCGTAACTCTGCATTCAAATCGTCGTTATGGCTACCACAAATTATTTACTATTCCTTTCGGCTGTCTATAGGCCTTTTGTACATAACACGACATATACGGTTCCTAATTGAAAACGCAAGCGATATGTTCGTTGAACAAGAATTATTTAAGCAGAATAACGTGTCTACAATTTGTAACCTACTTTGACCCTCAAATATACATTAGGAAACAATATGGCAGGCGCCTTTCTGGCAAAAGCCGATAACCATTATCGGTTCGACCATATTTGATTGTCATAACAGATTCGTAAATATTCACTTATAGAGATAGTCTTGCCGGCACACGAATAAACGTATTCAGATATTTAATAATCTTAATTTATTATTCAGAAAACTTACAAATATATTAGTACTAATGTTAACACTCTTACTATTAGGTATAAACAAATTAGAAGACAAAGAGAAATAAAGTGAGACTATAACTGCTGGTTTAGATCTGAATGTCGCCTACTTGTTCGGCTAAATAGCTGAGTCATCGCTCATATCGGACAGGAGAGAAAGGATAGGAGAAAAAGGTTCGAATCCAGGCGGGGATGTTTTCTAAGAAAACTAAGGATATTTCATAAGTCCAGGCATGACTCGGTTCTAGTTATGACATGCAATGACAAAAATATGCAAGTGTAGGCTTTAAGAAATCTTTATTCTACTGAGTTTATTTAATTCTGTGTTAACAGAATATGTGGTGAAAGGCCGAAATGGAGGAGGAGAAAAAGGATGGTCTTCTTAGCTAGCCACAGACGCTAGCCCCAATCATACTAACAATATTCCTTGCACCAAAACAACGCATTCTTACGTACCTTTCTCACCACAATCACCATAATACCACTATGTCTCCAAGAAAATACTAACTAGTCCCCATATATACAATTTATGGTCTGTTGGGTGGGGAATAAAACAAGAATTTAAACATTTTAAAAACTAGCCCCAATGAGTACAGTGAAACCCGGATATAAGAGACCCGGATATAAGAGAAACCCTGATATAAGAGAAACCCGGATATAAGAGAGATTTTCTCTGGTTCCAAATTAGAGCCTGTGTTAATGCATATAAAATAAACCAAACCCGGATAAAAGATAAACCCGGATATAAGATACTTCTTCTCCGGCCCCGACAACTCTCTTATATCCGGGTTACACTGTATTTAGAAAAGAAATAAAACTATTTACAAGAAACTAAACAAAATCATGTTAGTAAAAAATCCTCCCACCCAAAATGACTAAATGTGGCAGAAATATCAGGACTATAATAATATAAAAGATTCGTTCATCCTAAGCACACACACAGATACGCACTCATTCAGACACAACAGAAATACAAAAATACACACACACACACACGAAATGCCCCGCATCCACGAGAGAACTGACATCACTGACCACCTAACGAGTGAGGTGGGTGGGGAATTAAACTTAAAGAAAAATAGGTACAGAAATAAAAAGGGGCCAATGAACATATATACTCTAGCTATATTTATTGAAAAAGGAAACTAAAAATACAAAAAAAAAACAAACAAAGCTAACCTAATTTCGGGATAGGTTGCCTGTGTTCAACACAGGAAATGCAATATCCTGATGCCTAACCGGCATCAAAGTGCCACTCCAGGTCAGCCCTTTTCACACGACACAAAACCGCAAGATTCACCCACCTTTTGCCAAATTCTGATGAAGTGAGCGGCCGCCTTTACGACCTAATTTTGACTTTAAGCTGATGCTTAAAGTATATCATCAGCTGGGAACATATCGCCTTCATAGAATCCCTTCTGACATGTCGTCCAAATCACGACTCTCATAACACCTTGCAAGCATCAGAACACATAATGTTCAGCCTTCGGCAGCGGCGGAGCCACATTGCTACAAACAGAAGCGGCCTGAAGGACAAAGAACTTTCCAGGAAGCATGCGAACCATGTCTTAATTCAGCTGAGAATACAAGGTTCGCGTATAGTGTCCTTTTATAGTCGCAGTAAACAGAAATTGCTCTCTCAATGAGGAGAGTAGCAAAACAAGGGGAGACCACTCTTCATTATTTATAACATGACAATAACCTACATCCAGGTAATAAGGCCTCTGATTGGGAGACTGGAAGCTTTCATGAGTGAGGAATCACTTTTTAATTGCTGTTGTTCCAAGGTCCACCAAGACCAAGGGTTGTGGCACCTGTTAGGGTCCCAGCTATGGGCAAATAGTGAACTACGAAAAAAAAATCAAAACACTATGAAAGTATAAAAATACATATTTCTAATAAAATGACCAGCAATATATATATAGTGTTTTTGGTATACCACAAAATCTGGATTATTTCAGGGTGTCATTCGATCAACTCTGACGATGTTTCAACTTCATTTTTAAGCAACTAATGGATTTGTTCATTTCCTCCTGTTTTCCTGAATCCTTTTTATTTATTATCCATTCTCTTAACTAAAGTCTTCTCATTCTCTTTCACTCTAAGTAACCCCTTGTGCTATTATTGCCAAATAACCAATAATAAATTTTATTTATAGCTGAAGGCATGCAATTACTTTTCAAAATATTTAGATATCAGCATTAAATGACTCACAGATATGCTGTTAAACAAAATGTATCAAACAATCAACATGAAATTTTTTTTTATAACATTATTCCATATATTATACTACAATTTTCTTAACACTAACCATTGGTACATAGTACCCAGCGCAAATTTTTCTATTTTTAATTACAATTTTCAGTACCTGATTTTCTTACCTAAATAATATGTTTACAGTTCCTAGTAATGTTAACTCAAAGTACAAAGTTTGAAATGCCTGCATGTAAAATATTTCAAATAAAGATTTATATTTCTTTGATATTTTCAAAATCGGGTATAATATACCCATTTTTATTAGTGGTGTAACTTGGTTCTTAGTTAGATGTAAATTGATGGTTAGTTAGATGATTAAAGGAATCAAACTGTATGCTAAAAACAACAAACTTCAACATAAAACACACATATCACTGCCTCTAGTAATTATGTCAGGACAAACATGTGTGGCACCATGCATGATTGGAAAACTGAAAGGAGATATTCATAAATATATGATTTGTTTTTTCGGTTTGTTAACCATTTGAGAATTATTTAGAGCTGAAAAATATTTGGGTTTTGAGAATAATTCTTTAATTGCGTTCAGACGATCTGGGAGAAAGAAAGAAAAGAAAAGAAAAAAAAAAGAGAAAAATAAATAATACGAAACCAGGTCGTAAGCGAAAACACACACGCTCGAGTGGCACATATCAGATGTCAAAAATATCAGGTCAAGCACCGACCTACTTTCGTGTCCGCGGAGGATGGGAGTTTGTTATCAATTTGGTTGAAGAAATAAGATTTTAGGGACAATGAAAAAAAGAAATATTGATAAGTAACAAATGAAAAGGGTGTCATTGAGATGATAGGTAACAGATGAGGAAGTGTATCTAAGGATATGAAAACAAAGCATTAATACAAAAACCCAGACAATTTCTAGAATTGAAAAAAAAAACACCCAAGGTGATGTCGCTTTTTGAGATAATACAGATTTTTATTATCGGTCGGGGAGAATGAAATATTTTGTTGCGTTCAGACGGCCGCCGACAGGTCTAAGAAATTCTTTTTTTAGATCGTATCCAATTAGCGATAGGCTGTTTTGACAGATACCACGTGTAAAAGAAACCGGGATCGTCATTTTCGTACGAAAAGGACAATTTAAATTTTGTTTTTTTAAGCAAGGTATTTCTTCCCCCAGAACAAAGCCACGGATTGTCCACGCCCGATTAGAGACGTCACGAAGGAAGGAGGAAAGATACCGACCAGGACCCCATTGGCCGAGAGCGGTCACATGATGTGAGAGGGAGGAGGAAAGATGCCCGACCAGGACCCCATTGGTCGAGAGCGGTCACCTGACATACGAAGGACCAGGGCAAGCGGGTATACGCCTCCCACCAGAGGCACAGTAAGGAAGTAGGAGTGAAAGTAAGTTACCGATAATGGAAAATCCCTAATCAGAAATAATACGTCTTTAGAATTATCAAGAAAACCCTGGCGCCGACAGACCCACCCCAGTTTTTGACTGCCTCAATAAAAGCAGGACCCCAATCGACAGAAATCAGTTGGGGTTGCGCCTCGGACGAAGTTGGAGTTGGAGTTGCAGCGCGGACGGCGGGCCTTGTTCATTAGTCCCCTTTGCGACAAGAGAAGCCGAAGTGAAGCAGCCGTTTGGCCTAAGTGGAGAAGTTGGAATCAAACCAAGCCTAAGAAGAGAAATTCGTCCAACCCAAGTCGAAGTGAAGAAATTCACCCAACTCAAGCCGAAGTGAATAAGCTGGTCCAACCGAAGCCGAAGAGAAGAAGTTAGTTCGCGCACTGACGGCAGAGATGAGTGAACAATAGTTCAGACTCTGAGGAGAGAGTTAGTTACAGCCACGGACGACGAGAGAAATCAGCCGTGAACGACAGGTAGAGATCAGCGCCCAGTGTTGAAACCAAACCACACCCCGAAATGCAAATTTCTAGAGAGCAGGCAACTCGAAGCCTTAAAGTTATATGGTAAAAGCTTGGTGCCACAGTCCACAAAACGTGTCGGGAGGTAGGAATAATCATGTAACGAACATTTAGATATAAAAAGTTGTTACCTTTTTTCTTCAATAATTTTGACCTTGTGAGTTTTTCTTTTTCTTGTGTGTTATCACCCCCGTTGGACTCAGCTTGCATACGGCCCCAATCCCTGTTTGATCCCGTCTGTCTAAGATCTAATCACAGCGTGGGTAGGCAGAGCGGAGATCAGTACAGTTACCCTAGTAACCAGGCGTTGGAAGCGAGTTGGGAACGACGAGGCTGGTATTCATCTAACCAAAGGGTTAGAACGTCACACTTGGAGCAGCGAGGAGCGAACAGCTGACACCGCGGCAAAGACGTCACAACTGATGTCGTGATCATAGGATCAGAACCCCGGACCACGTCACGTCACAATTGGCGTCGCGAACGGGATCGAACGACACAGTCGACGCTGCGACCAGGGGGGACGACGTCACACATGTATTTGCACAAAGCCTGCGTATCATTAGCCTTATGCTCAATTATGAAAGGACAATAATATATATAATATTTTTATTACTTCCAAGCTCCCAAGAAAATTTAAGTTCAGCATTAAATGACCCATAAGGAGTTGATATTCCGTTAAACAAACAAAACAAAGAGGCATGATTTGTTGTCTCTTGAGTTGCAGCGAAAATCGCGAGATTAAATCGCCGTTCAAAAATAATAATCTATTATCATACTTATTATAAAACCCAGGTTGTGTGTGTGTGTGTGTGTGTGTGTGTGTGTGTGTGTGTGTGTGTACGTTTATATATTGGATCAGATTTCCTAGATTTTTCAACCGATTTCAACAAAACTTCACAGAACTGTGTAAAATTACCTTGCGATGGTTCTGACAGCGCCAAAAATTGGAAAAACAATTGTTTTTGCACGAAATCAATTTGAAAACACGATTAAGAGGCATCACTGTTGCGAGAATGAAAGGGGGACAACTCATACCGAGTTATACTTATAAAACCCAGGTTGTTTGTGTGTGTGTGTGTGTGTGTGTGTGTGTGTGTGTGTGTGTGTGTGTGTGTGTGTGTTCGTTTATATACGGGATCGGATTTCCTACATTTTTCAACCGATTTCAACAAAACTTCACTTTTTTTTTGGCAGGTAGTGTTTCTTATTGCCTTGCACACTTTTTTTTCTTTATTTTTACATTCAGAATGCTTTAAAAATTCCATTTACAAGACAATTGTTTATAATAAAATTCTATTCAATCGGTAGACTCATAACGATTGAAAACAATGTTTTTGTTTGAGTTTGACCAATTCGTAAAAAAAAAAAAAAATAATTAAGACATGCGTGTCCGTCAACCTGAAACAATAATCTTTGTCAATTTTATTTTTCAGTCTTTATGATGGTCGATACTTGATCTATCTCTTACTGTTACATCCCCGGGCAACGCCGGGCTCTACTGCTAGTATAATATAAAACAAAATAACGTTTATTTAGTAGTAAATTTCCCTTAGTAGGGAGCCACTGAATATAGAGTGTAAATGAATGAAGTGTGTGATATGAACGTAAGCGAAAATAACAGATTATGAGGATAAGGGTGATTTATAAAGATTTAACGTTGACTTGAATAGGTTAATATTGCAGCGCTCTGGGAATCTTCCCCACGGAAGTACTTCCATGAAGTGGCAGTTCTTGTGTGGGGAAAAAAGGCTGTTTGAATGCAAATTCATAAAAGCAGAATACCATTCATATATTTATCGGTCACGCAGCCTGAACTCCTCTTCTTAATGATATATTGTTATTTCAAAAGGAGACCTTACTCGACGCCAATAAAAACACCTGATTCTTGTTATCTTAACAACTGAAGATCTCATTAATCAAATGTTGCTAATATATTGCTTTTTATGTCTTTTTACGTGTCAGTGTTAAAAAAAAAAAGAAAATGTATCCTTTACATGTAATAAGAAAAAACTAGTCTTTTTGAAATCATAATAGTTAATAAACAGTTCTTATATATTCCCATTCTAAATGTGTGAGTTGACAGGATAAAAAGAAATCTAGATTTCCTCCTGAAGGAAAAAAACTACATAATTGCAAAGTTACATAAAATATCCTATCATTCTTTTCAAAGGGAAGACAAGTTAGTGATTATATAATATATATCGTAAAATATGAATGTCGGTACAGTCTTTCCTTAAGTTTCCGTTAGTTTATGGACAACACTTCCGATTCCAGATATAATGGCTCCCATAAGAAAGCCTATTTTGTGTGTGTTTTTGGTATACCACAAAATCTGGATTATTTCAGGATGTCATTCGATCAACTCTGACGATGTTTCAACTTCATATTTAAGCAACTAATGGATTTGTTCAGTTCCTCCTGTTTCCTGAATCCTTTTTATTTATTATCCATTCTCTTAACTAAAGTCTTCTCATTCTCTTTCACTCTAAGTAACCCCTTGTGCTATTATTGCTTTGATTGGGACGAAATGATTAAAAATTATAAAAAAAATCCCTTAGCAGTGAGTACGACCTTGGGTACTGAGTTAGTTTCTGGATATTTGTGAACAATCGTCGATATTCAGCAATAACTATAGGGTGTCTGATGGGAAAATGAATAAGGCAGCAAAAATATTGAAAAAGAAATCAACAGGAACGATTAAAATAACAAAATTACACAAAGAAAGATGGATATTAAGGAGACATCTTGAGTTTCCGCATTATTTTATGTTTTCCCTCTCTTTTTTTTTCTTTATTGTTCTGTGTAAGTGTGATTTTTTTTTACTACATCCAACACGTGAAAGTACGTGCAATACCCTGAATTAAATTGAATTAAAGTACTAAGCTCTGTTCCATCTTCAAGCGAATTTTTTGGAGGAATCCCAAAATAATTTCGCTTGAAGATGGAACAGAGCTTACTTTAATTCAATTTAATTCAAATAATTATATTGAAGTTTTCGGCTCTTGTTTTGAAACATGAGAAGTCTTATGCAGCGTGTTGGAATCATATTTTTAAATAAATAATTATATTTATGCTCTACTTTTGTATCGAGCACTATTTTTTAAAAATAATAGCAAAAATACTAAAGAACTTTGGATTATTTATCTAACGAGTTCTTTCCTATTTTATATATATTTTCACACACACACACACGCACATATATATATATATATATATATACACACACACACATATATATATATATATATATATATATATATATTGTTATGTCCTAGATTGTTACTTGTCGTATTGCATTATTATAGATGATTATTCACGGAAATTTAAAAAAAAAAAATCCTATTGTTTACAGAAGAGGAAGAGAAGGGATACCTAAGTGTGTTAACTAACGAAAAGAGATCCCCAGATTCGTAGGGGTACCCCACGCAATGCATCCGCAGTAGAAGTGATATTTCTTGGGCAAGATAGCCTGACGGAGCCCAACTCTCTCCAGGCCGGTTTGAATTCAAAGTTTTCCGTTTCTTAGACCGGTTGCCACCCAAGCCTATAGAACCTAATCTGTTCTGCTATTTTAGCCGTAACTGGTGGGGAGAGAAGATTCATACCAAAGGAATAAGTGAATATAATGGACCCGACTGGGGTTAGAACTCGGCTCTCCAATTGCTCAACCCGAGCTGTTACCAACAGAACTCTCTCTTTACGAAAAGAACTCTATCGATAGTCGAGGACCTATTTTATAAAAGGCGGATCAGACAGAAAATGGAATGTTGCTATTATATCTCGGCTGGAGATGCCCAATTCCCACCCGCCGGTCTTGGAATGTGTTCAAAATGCTGCCATGTGTCGGATGAGTTATTTCCCACTCTACACACACACAGACGAAAGGTCGCAGTTCTTTCTCTATCCTATCGGTGTTTCTATCGCAAATGTTCTTTGGTACTGCGAGTTCTGACCGTCACAGCTAAGACTCGCCACGTCACGTACGGATCATCTTTATCTCCTTCATATCTAAGTGGTAAGAAAGAAATTCCACTTAGATAGCATCTTGCCAAACTGCTACTTTGTGGGACAGACGTCCGAGATGATTTCTCGATCACTACAGTCTTAACGATTTTAATTCTAGGGTGAAACATTATCTAGGGACCTCCATAAAAAAACGCAAAAACTAAGGTTTAAAATGAACTTTTTAAAATGAAAAATCATCCTTGAAGCTTTTATTTTAGTTTTAATTTCATTAATAGATTAAATTATATTTATATTTGCGTGTACGGGAATATAACAAACCCAATTGAAATTGGAACACAAATCTGGTTAATAATTCATTACATCATCCGCATATATAAGCTTATATCCCCTGGTATTCCCAAGCGGTCACCCATCTATATACTGAACAAGCTCAACGTTTCTTAACTTCCGAAGCCTTATACACAACGAAAGTTTTTTTTTATATATAATAAGGATATAATAATAAAAGAGAATAAGGATTTTAATGATACAAGAGCGGGGGTGGATTTATATCTTTCTCAGGGTATTTGTGCATAAGTGAATCTAATGAACACAAGTGGAATTAGAACTCGGCACTCCAATTAAAAATTCCGAGTAATTACCATTAAGCCATCCGCACATCCAAGTTTACAGTAGCTGTTATTCCCAAGCGGTCAACCATTTAGCTACTGATCAGACCGACGTTGCTTACCTTCGGCGATCAACTAAATCAATATAAACAACACAAAACGCGATTCACGTTAGCATATGAACGCAGTTCTACTTCAAACGTATATTTCCAATAAGCAAAATTCTGTATTTCAAAAGCTAATTTAAATCAACTGGAGGGGCATTTTTTAAATTAGAGGGGTTTTTATAGCTTTTCTTTCATTACAATTTATTTCTCCTTATTATAAAAATCTTCCAAAAATAAACTAGTGTTTTCTGAAACTTTATTTGAGGAATATTAGCCGATTTAAACTATAATTAATCTGTATAAAATATCGCAGAATTTCATTTTTAACCCGATAGCAGCTGTATTTTTAACACGGTAGTAGCTGTGTCTTTAACACGATAGTAGCTGTGATTTTAAGCCGATAGCAGTTGTGTTTTAACACGATAGTAGCTTTGTTTTAACACGATAGTAGCTGTGTTTTTAACACGATAGTAGCTGTGTTTTAACACGATAGTAGCTGTGTTTTAACGCGATAGTAGCTGTGTTTTTAACAAGATAGTAGCTTTGTTTTAACACGATAGTAGCGGTGTTTTTAACACGATAGTAGCTGTGTTTTAACCCGATAGTAGCTGTGTTTTTAACACGATAGTAGCTGTTTTTTTAACCCGATAGCAGTTGTGTTTTTAACCCGATAGCAGTTGTGTTTTTAACACGATAGCAGCTGTGTTTTTAACACGATAGTGGTTTTGTTTTTAACACGATAGTGGTTGTGTTTTTAACACGATAGTATCTGTATTGACAGCCTTATGAAAAATCTAATATTGTTTTACGGAGTCTTTATCTTTAAAACATAACTGAAGAAAACGACGGAGTGCATTTTTTATATAATTTTTAAATAATTTTTAAAATTAAGGAAAATGTCTGCAATCAAATGTTCATTTGAATTTTAGAAATGTTTCTCTCAATTTACTATTGTTATGGTTCTTATTTTCTGATAATGGTATTGTCGACCGTAATTGCAAAAATCGACACGTGTATACACATACCAATATGTTCAAAATTCTTTTAAAAATATTGGTGTTTGATGATTTGTATTAAGCTTTTCCATTTATGATCAGTAAATATAGTTTTCATGAAAAAATAATATCATTTAAAAGACTGAAATTAATACAGAATCCTAAAAGATGTAAAACTTAATAAATGTTTCTAATTAAAATTTAAAAAAATGAAAACAATACTTGTAAACATTCATTATTCATCGAAATTTTTAAAGAAAAATAGCCTCCTCTATATATATTATTCATAAAAGCAATTAAATAATGTCATAGTTTTCTTGTATTTTTTATTTTACGATTCAGAGCAGATTTTCGCTAAATGTTGTTTCTATTTGTCAAAAACAAACTGATGATTTAAATTAACCAAGGAGACCTGCTGTTATCGAATATAAATATGCAGATGCTGTAATTTTAAATTCTCGAAATTTCATAAAATTAAATAAGTGTGTGTAACAGATGTAAAACAAAATATATTTTACCAAGACTTTCTAATAAATAATAATGATCTTATTAATTTTTGAATAGATTTAATTAAAATTTGTCAATTATTTCATTTTTGCAAAAAATCTCTAAGCAATCTTTAAAATTGAATTTAAAAAGTTTAAAGTCTTTCAGTTTAAATTTAAAAATACGCTAAAATTCCCATAGTAAACTTTTATCCGACAGCAAGAAAAACAAGATTTTTAACCAACATTTCGAACCTGCAAGAAATGATTAAAATATTTAATGAAATAATTAAAAAAAACTACTTTGCTATTTCCTCTTAATACTAACATATAAGCTTACGATAAAATTTTGTTTTTATCAAGTGTGGAGCCTTTTTTCATTATGATATGCTCATTTTTAGAACATTTTTGGAGTTACCCATCATTATCTTCCCTACATAACCCCATAAACTGTTTATCTTACTCTCTACTCTTACCTTCATGCAACAACATCATCCAGTAATCCTCTACCTTGAGTGGCGCTTGTGTCTTGTATTGAATGAATATCAATAAATAAAATCGGCAAAAAACTTTCTCAGAAAATACGTTTCATTCCATTTCTTTCTATATTTTTCTTTCATCTCACATTCTACATTATCAGACGTTTTTCTTCAAGTATTTCATCTTCTATGGTAGTCATGTTTTTTGTTCTTTTTTTTATCTTCCTTTCTTTTTATCATCCATTTATTTATCAACGCTCGTAATTTCAATGTTTATTGTTTTACGTATGTTTCCTAATTTGTTATTCCGTCTTGTGCGGAACGTCGCCCGCCATGTTTATTTTCTTTTTCTTATGAACGCACAGGATATTTTGCGAAGAAGTCTTTTAACCAAGCTTAAAGTTGATATGCATTTAATATCAGATGCCAAATAACGTCAATGGAAAGTATCGCAAAACAGCAAAGAAATTTTAAAAAAACAAAAGGAGAAGCAACAAACATTGAAATCAAAAGAAGCGTGCAAGTAAAACAAAGGCAAAATATAATTGATGATATTTCTTTTAAAACTGAGCTTTTCTTCCAGTATGCAAAGTGTCTAACTACCCAAAATCGACAACAAATGAGCTGTTTAACTAAAAGAAATGACAAGGAAGCGCTACATAAAAGAAGGATTTTAAGGTGAGTCTTCTGCAAGACGGAGTTTCAAATATAGATATTGTTGATGTAATATTCGGAAACATGATTGTATGATATAAAGCTTACTTCCATTTAAGAAGAAAGAGAAACTTATTGCTAGAAAAAAGATGGAGGCTTCTGAAATCAATTCGAAATAACAAAGATGAATATTTGAAGAAGAAATCAATATAGAATTCTTTTCATTCTACGTGGCCCCTATCGCCAGGACGTTGGCGATAATGTCTTTCCGCAACACCCGGCCAAAAATGAAAATTGCCGAAAGAAAAAGGTACATTCGAGACAGATTTGCAAGTACGGCAAAGAAAAGTGCACAATGACAATTGAATTTAGCGGCACGGCAGAGAGACTAAACCATAACGCCAAAAAGTAACCGGGCAACAAATTTTACATATGTATATAAATATATATATATATATATATATATATATATATATATATATATATTGATGACCTTGTGGCATAGTGCACCAGATCTCTGAATTCGGCCCTTCAAAAAGTGTGGCTGGTCTTGCACGAAACCTGCACCGCTCTAATCAAATCTCATGTGCTGCTGTCGGTTTCCTGGTAACTGATCTGCTTGACCCTCATACACCGAATTCGACAGGAGAGTCGACTATATATATATATATATATATATATATTCATCCTATATATATGACTAAAGGTATATGCGAACGTACTTGAAAAAATAACATATGAACTGTTTTTGTATAATTTATCTAAAAAAAAAAAGCAAAAGATTATAAAATCAAGAGAAATTATATTAAAAAAGCACCTTGCTTGCAATATTTAATGAACCTTATATATATATATATATATATATATATATATATATATATATATATATATATATATATATATATTAACATAAATATTTGACGATAAAAAACTTTTGTTTTGTCAAGTCTGGGTCCTTTTTTCATATGCTATGCTCATTTTTAGAACATTTTGGGAGGTACCTACCATTATCTTTCTTACATAACCCCGTGACTCTTACTTTGTACTTGCATATATATATATATATATATATATATATATATATATATATATATATATATATATTCAAGTTTCATTAAATATGGCAAACAATGTGATTTTTATATATATCTTATAATTTTGTTTTCTTTTCTGTAGATGAATTATACAAAAACTGTCCAATAATTTAGTTTTCCAAGTGCATTCGAATACACCTTTAGCACTTATCAAGGATGAATTATATTTGCTGTTAACTAGAAATGGATTGTTGTATGTATGTACGTAGCATTAAAGATACTTTTATTTTCAAAACACAGACAATAGAATAGTTGATATTATTGAATGTTGTTGTTTTGATTTTATTAATAAAGCTTCATTATTTTTAGTATTTACAAATATTATTTACGAATTTATATGTTTATTAAAGAATCATTTTCCTGATCAATCAAAATTCGTAAGCAATTATATTGGCTACACAACAACACGTTTAACAAGAAGACGCACTCTACATCTTACTGACAATAGCTCTATTAGGTCTCATTTAAATACTCATGAAGACCTACCAGACTTTATTCTCAACGTACTTGTTAATAATACAAATATAATAGCATCGTGTACATGTAAAACATGGCTAAAACTGATGGAAGCCTTATTAGTAAAAACAAAAAAAAAATTGTTCGTAATGTTTTGACTCCAGTTTGGAGATTAAATCTTTGCCCTATTTGACCATAGATAGATTCCTAACAGATGCCGCCATCCCGGATCAGGGTAGAACAATACCAGTTAAGACGTTATTCCACGCTCCTTCAAATCCTCCAAAGCACAAGACCTGCTGCCGCATGTAATTTAACGTTATTCCCAGAACTATGAGGCAAGCACAGTTACGAACTTTACAGATAACTATTTAAAAAAAATAGGGGATCGATTACACATTATTTTTTATGAACGCGAAAACTGTTATAAAATCAATACGATATATTTAATAAATACCCTGCGTAGAGTAAGTTCTTATGAATGCTAATCTATAAAAAAAAACTATTGCCCCGCTTCAAATTCTGTCATTTTTTATTTTCTAGGAGCCCACCTAACTTGAATAGTGTCAGTATTGGCCATTCATATTTCAGTCTGTAAACCGTTATCATTTATAATTCAGTTTATAAACATTTACTTTCTACGGAAACGGTAAATACTGTTATTTATGTTTACGTCTGTAAGTACTTTGTTCTGAAATCGATATTTTGGATGGGATATTTTATCATATTCTATAGGGTAAATGTTCTTGGTTATATATAAATGGCACTGAGAAACTGAGAAAAGGAAAAAAAGAAACAGGGCAAAAGAAATGTCAGAATATAGCCAACAAATTCTTGACTACTATATCGACATACCACCATTCTTTATAATGACAGAGAGGGTCGAATGTACGCGAATAAAAAAAATAGACACAAACTCGAACATTGGGTAGATTTTTCCTAACTGTGCACCCGACGTGTTATACCTTATTTATTTAGTAAGCTGAAAAAGACATTAAAAGATTCAACAGTCAGATGTTGTCACTGACTTTTAAGCAAAATTATTTCCATTTTATATTTACATCTGTAAGCATTTATTTATTGGATGCACTTTTGGGACATCTTATGGGGTGCAGACGACGAGGCCATAGTATTCCACAGCAGTACAAATAATAAAGCCTAGGAAATGATTCTGTGCATTCGTCTGCGTGTATGTGCAGGGTGCGATGGCTAAATTGTCTTCTAAATGACTCTAAAATGCAAATAACACTGACATCTCATTTTAACAGATTTATTTCCAAAATGACACAAAAATATTTTGGAATACTAAAGAGTAAATTGATTCAATCAAATTGCCATTGTCTTCAACCAAGGCCCCCAGACTACTTCAGAATCTCCTGCAAATATTCTGGACGTTCACCTTGTTTAAGTTGGTGAATGCTGCCATAATCCTTGCTTTCAGTTACTCCTTGGTTTTCCAGTGAGATTTATACGTCTCTTGCTCAACTGCGCCCCACATATAATAATCAATAGGGCTGCTGTCTGCGGAGTCAGGTGGCCAGATGTAAGGGGGTGATGTGGTTGCAGATATTGTCTAACTCTGTTTTCCTGCCTGTGTGGCATAGTGCAGAGTCCTGTTGCCAGATAGTGTCTTCTAGCAGCAATTGAACTTAGGTAAAACTACCTCCTCATACGCTTGATATAGAACCCAGTGTTGAGTCGGATGCCCTGTGGGAAGATAAATAGGGGCATAACTTCACCATCATTAGTGATCACTCCAAACATATTCGTAATCTTCATTAGACTCGTCCAACTCTTACTGAATTCTCTGTACTGTCATCTAGACGCCTAAACCCTCTGAAATATTTCTCGTGAAGCTTCCGGTGCGAATGCCAACCAGTACAGCATGCTGCTTCTAAATTTATGGATAAGCGAATTGCCTCATGATGATCTTTTGCTTACAGACGGTACCCAACTGAACATTCTATACTGGGCAGTCCACTAAATAAATTTTAAAAAAACAACAACGCGCAGGCGCGAAATTAAAAATATAAAATGTCGAATATTTACCATCCCAACCTGTATACATGTTTGTGTTCCTGTGTTTAAAAAATGCAATAGCAAATAAGCTAATCGTGTGTGATTAAGATCAGGTCAGTAATAAATGAATAAATAAAAATCAGTGAATTACAATACGAATCATGTGATCAATACGTATTATATATGACTGACATCTTTGGTTAGCAACCAGTGAGAACTGGCTTTAGCGCTCTCGAAATTCTTTCGGTTGAGCACTGTTGAGAGATGGGCGAATTCTATAAACAGCAGCTGTCAGCGCTAACGCTTCACTCTTCCTTAATGAATAGAGAACTTCGGGCGTCTGGTGTATGTTTACATTCGTATAAACAATGTGCTAGAATTCGTCTTTCTTCTCTACAGAAGCGCCGACGGCCCGCTGGCATAGGGGTAGAAACTTCGACTGATACCAGATCGGTCGGGTTTTGATCCTGGCTTGAAGAATTCGGTTGTCTGGGTGGACTGAGGCGCTGTATTACATCGAAACAGACCTGTGTGCGAATGACATTATACACCCCCCATATATATATATATATATATATATATATATATATATATATATATATATATATATATAGGATGATTGAAAGTAACTTCCTATATACGTAGCCAGCCAGGAGTTTGGTCTTAACACCATCTTTTATATTGGTTAAAGAAGCAAGTTTACCATGACAAAGTCAGACTCTGGATGAACTTGAAGAGTGAATACAAGAATTAATGTCTTCGATACCTCTAGAGATCCTGATGAAATCAGTTGGCGCCATTTCTAGGAGGTGACTGGCTCGAGAATTTGGTAGCGAAATAGCGAATTTTAAATAAAAATAAAACCTCATGTTAAACGCATTCTTCTCACATCCATTTCTTTTATAAAAGGTAAAAACATATACCAATATTAGAAATTATGATATTCCCGGATCCCAAATATCAGAAATTTTAAGCTCTTTCCTTTATATAAAACAATTTTTATTAAGTGAATATGAGGTCTGTTAAAAAACTCTAAAATAGAAATACCGACTGTTATCCGCCATAACAATTAAGTTACATATTCGCTTTTTACTGTATACATTTACAATACACTTGCATTGCTGTCCGTTTCCTTTGTTTCCTTCACCTTTTCTTGCTTCTCATCCAATTACATCAAATGTCTTGTCTTTCCATCATCATACGCCCTTTTATTTTTTAAATGTAATTATGTAGCGTTGTTTGTGTTTTCTTTAAATAAAGCATTAAAGTCGTCATTTTGAAATTATCGCCCGACGAGACCGCCAACTCGAAACCGTGGTCGCATATTTTAATTGATCTCCTGATTTTTAAACTATATATATATATATATATATATATATATATATATATATATATATATATATATTTATATATAAACATGAAGAGGCAGGTAACCACACCTAGGTATCACCTAAACAGATCGTCAGGGTACCCTGACGATCCGCTTAGGTGAAACTTAAGTAGGTTTACCTGGCTCTTTAGGTTTATATTAGGTTTGCTCTACTTAGTGTATTGAGCACTTTACGTAGTTGCTATACTCGTTTTGTTTTTTTTTTCTTTGGACTCAGAGCTTGAATTCTGGACGATTGTTTTCGCATCAATGTCATGTTCTTAGTTCTTTCTTTTTTTGTTCCTCATTTTCCTTGGGTATTAGTTTGTTCAACTACAAACCGAAATACCTAAGGTTTTTCCAAGCGAGTACCACTATATATATATATATATATATATATATATATATATATATATATATTGTCTCACATAATCGAACTATTTTAAACCTTTGAGCCCAGACTGCCGCTTTACCGGAGGTAGAGAAAAATGAGGTAATGACGACTCACATGTTGAACAGTCGTAGAGAAAAATGACTTAATGCTCAACCACCGGTTGAACGGTGGGTAAACACTTGTAACTATTTTTATATCTACCGTCAAACATTACGTAGCAATTATTTTGGAATTTTAACACAAAGGCTCAGACAGATGGGTTAAAATTGTTCAGGAACGCAGGTTTGAAATGGTTAATAGTGTATTAAAAATAACATTTTTGCAAGAAGATGATCAAAACAGAAACAGCGTCAGACATTGTTATCAATATCTTTTCGATACAAGACACATTTAAGAAAGATAAAAAAAGATTTCTTTGAAATTTTGTCATGAGAATTTATCATAATGTACGACATTTAGATCGGGATATTGTCGACATTTTATTTCTTTATTTATTTTCGTTAGGTCGATTTTGCTTGGGGATTCATGTGTCCATCACGCCAACTAACACAGTCCTGTATCAAAGTCATAAGGTCTTTACGTAGCAATTTTGTGTCATAACACAGTTGGTTAATGTAGGTAGTTGCTGGGTGACAAAACAGTTTTTTTTCCGTGGCTAGGTGCCCAGAGTAGTAGATCACCAGGAAGTTCTTGTTTTCCTCGTAAGCAGTTTTCTGTAAAGAGCATTCTGCTTGAGATTGTAGAAATATCAGGGATGGTTCCATAGAAATATGATTTAGTTGGATGTTTTCTCCAAAAGATGTACGTATAGCTCTCAGAATCCGAGTGTAAGTTTAACGAAACTCAAGTCTCAGATGAATAAATAAAATCAGTCGAGTGTTTTACATACATAGAAAGTGAAATAAATTCTACTGAAAAAAGGATGTGAAAATTCACATAAAGAAAGCCTGGTCCGACTTAAATAAAATGATTGTAATCTAGACATCTGATCTATCATACAAACTTAATTCTTTCGAGTCACTATAGAGGCGGGGTTAATGTACGGTGGCACTGAAAGAACATAAAAAACCTTATTTACTTCGTTATTATTATCACAGTATTTCAGCTGTTGTGCACTCTGGTCGACATCAGTCATTTGTCGATCCGAGTAAGTTTTGGAGAATTTAGAACTTTTTTTTTTCCTTTTCCGAAAGAGGAGTGCATTGTCCTTGTTACAATTCCAATGTCTACGGCTATCTCTTCAAGTCCTCATTTTGTAAATCTCATAAACTGCCTCTTTCTATTAAGTCGGTAAAACCCAGCCCAGTAAATTTTGTATCATTCCACTACAAGCAAGGCAATAAAGATTTCTTTGAAATTTTGGCATGAGAATTTATCATAATGTACGATATTTTATCCACTAAGACACAAAGAGTTACTGCCCGCGGAAGAATATCAGAAAAAGAAGACAGAGGACAATAAAACGACAGGAATCAAAGAAGACAGAAGATAACGAAAGGCATTGCACTTAATCTTTTGAAGATCGGAGTTGACTAGAAAGTATGAAGTCGGGAGAGAGTTTCACAAGCAAGAAGAAGAAAATGCTAACAGAGAACTTACGGTTACATCTAGCCATTTCAGCTCTTATATAATTAGAAGTAAATGGCAATCTAGTGCTGTGCTTAAATTCGTAAAATCGGGGTGTTCGCACTGTGCTGGTCAAAGTCTCTTTCCATATCTCCAGACGAGGCTATGCAGAAGGGCAGAGTCTCATCTTGGGAAACAACTACCCGACTCTGTTTTATACGCGGTCTAAGGGGAATTTTTGGCCGAGCCTACGGACTCGGATTTCCCCACATTAAACTCGGACTTGTGCCACATCCTACCTCCTGGGGAGGCTGGTAAATATAACAGTCGAATAGATTAAGATTCTGTGACCAAGTAAATGGTTAAATAAATTAAACAAGTGTTACAGATATATCATATATTAAACAGTAAGTACAACAGAAGAGTATCACACGACTAGTGAGTGTGTGTCGGCTGTTCTCCCAAGGCCTTCTCTCCTACTAATTTTATAGTAGGCGGAAGAGTCCAACATAGACTCTTTAGAGGGAGGACACCACAGCATTAAGTTCAAATAAACTCAGGAAAATATCATGATATTTTGGATGGGATATTTTATCATATTCTATAGGGTAAATGTTCTTGGTTATATATAAATGGCACTGAGAAACTGAGAAAAGGAAAAAAAGAAACAGGGCAAAAGAAATATCAGAATATAGTTAACAAATTCTTGACTACTATATCGACATACCACCATTCTTTATAACGACAGAGAGGGTCGAATCTATGCGAATAAAAAAAATAGACACAAACTCGAACATTGGGTAGATTTTTCCTAACTGTGCACCCGACGTGTTATATCTTATTTATTCAGTAAGTTGAAAAAGACATTAAAAGATTCAACAGTCAGATCTTGTCGGCTGAGATTTAAGCAAAATTATTTCGCTGGATTCTTCATCGTGCTATTCTATAACTTCTGCGATATCTAAATTTATTCCACAGATCCCATTTAGAATAAATAATGACGCACGTGTCTTGAATAATAAATAGATTTTCCGACCCGGCTTTTACGAAAGCAGACAATGACGTCATCATATTATACAAACCCACACAGAATTTATTTGAATGTACAAGTGAATCGGAAAAAAAAACGTGTAGGCGAACTGTTCAGCTAATTCTCACCCTCGGGCTGGGTACACTGTCATTTGTGTTATTATTGATTCATGATTGATAGCGTATAAAGTAAAAAGGTAACTTAACGTTGTTCCATTTCAAACTCTTGGAGAACATTTTTTTCTCGCAGATATTTGGAACGGCATCGTATTTTTTTTAATTGTCATCTTAGTCTGATTCTTCAATGATTTAAAGGACAAATCGTTCCTTCCGTGATTTGAATTCAAATCTTCTTATGTTTCAAATTTGAGTGTTTTTTTTCATGATTTGATTTGATCCTGTAGCTCAGATCATTCTTTTATTGTACGACCGTTGAACAACACAGATGTGAAATGACCAATATTGATCTTATTTACCCTACTTATATTAGGTCGAGTGTCTTCATCTTTGTTGTTTTTATCTTTGTTTTATCTTCTTTACTCAGAGTTATCTAAAACTATACACTATATATACACTAATATATATATATTGAGCAGTTTCTTCATTTTATATATGTTTCTCCTTATACTCTGCTTTGCCTTGTCGATATATACGATATATTGTTCTTCGCATAGGGCACTTGCATGTATGTATACTACTCTCTCTCGACTCCCCCGTCGAATTCGACGTATGAGGGTCAAGCTGATCAGTTTCCAGGAAACCGACAGCCCGACAACATCACACGAGATATGATTATAGTGGTGAAGGTTTCGTGCAGGATCTTCCAAACTTTTTGAAGGGTCAAATACAGAGACATGGTGCACTAAGTGCCACAAGGTCCCCAAACGACCCTCCGCAAGTTTTGAATTCAGAGTTGTCCTTCTCCTAGACCAGTTGCCATCCAAGGCTATAGAACCCAGTCTGTTCTGCTATTTACCCATAGCTGGAATGAGACGAAGAGGATGATTCACACCTCTCCCAAGGGTATTCGCACATAAGTGAATGTAATGGATTCGACAGGAATTCGAACTCGGCTCTCCGATTCCTCAATCCAAGCCACTATACATTACTCCACCGTGCCTTGCCTTTTATTTTATTTATTTATTTATTTATTATATATATATATATATATATATATATATATATATATATATATATATATATATATATATATATATATATATATATATATATATATATAATATATTTTCATTAATGCATGTTTCATTAAATAATATATACATATATAACAATTCCTTTCATTTCGTCTGATAAGCTTAATAAAATTATCATTTAAAGACGAAAGAAAATCACCATATTGATACATGTTTTTTAATCCTATATTAGAACACATAAACCTAACTATCCTATACGTCCTATCATATTGCAAATTCTAACTCCTGTATATAATCAAACAAAATACATTAACCAACTTATTACTCCTTACCTTCCTAGTAAATATAGTGTTAAGTCAACATTAGAAGTAATCCAAATCCTAAAAAGTGAAAAACCCGACAATGAAATCATAGCTTCACTTGATGTTGAAAACTTATTTACCAATGTCCCTGTTAGTGAAACTATTGACATAATTATAAGAAATATATACAGTAACTCATCTTTACCTCATCTTCAAATTAATCCTAATATATTACGGAAACTACTATTATCTTCTACTACTTAAGTCCATTTCTTCGATCATAATAATATGTATATATATATATATATATATATATATATATATATATATATATATATATATATACAACGTGATGGTGTCTCCATGGTTTCAGTACTGGGTCCGACATGTAGCAATTTCTACATGTCGAACCTCGAAAATAAGATATTTACAGATTTTAAAAAACCATCCATCTACCTGAGATACGTTGATGATATTCTTATGTTAGTTAAAAAAGACAGATGAAATAATTCAACTTCAAAAACGTTTCCAAAATAATTCTGTCCTTAAATTCACGTATGAACTCAATACTAAAAATAAAATTCCATTCATTGACGTATTGATAAACACAAAAAATAACAAATTTATTATTTCGCCATATAAAAAGCCTCCCAGCATAAATTCGTGTACACTTAACTACAAGAGAGAATGTCCATATTATTACAAAATAACAATTATAAAAAATCTGCAGAATCTAATTCATCCAGAAAACAGATTTTTTTACAGTGAACTAAAGAATATAAACCAATACTTATTAATAATAGCTTTCCAACCTTTTCAGTTGATGAACAAATAAGATGCTTTCTTAGAAATCTCCATGCCAATCAAATAGGACCTAATACTGCTTCAACTGATCTCAAACATATTAATCTTCTATATCGTAGGCAAGTGCATACTAATTATAAACAAGATGAAAATAGACTAAAAATATTGGTAAATACTAATATATCTACAACAGATCCTTGCAAAAAAATTACGTTAATCCTATACTACACTAAATCTAGTATATCCAACTTAATTATTCGCAATGATTCTTCCCCACCCTCTGTTAGAGATTTGTAAAAAACCGACATAGTTTACAAATTCAAGTGCCCTTTTTATCTCCAACGGATTAAATAATAGTTATGTTGGTCACACCATAAACTCGCTTTCACGACGCTTGACACTACATTTAAATGACAACTCTAACATCTTTAGGCATTTAAAACAAAATGCCTCTCCGCATACAGAATTCCGGAAAATCCTTGTTGAAAACACAACTATTCTTAAACATGAAAACAATAAACAAAAACTAAAAATTCTTGAAGCTATATGCATAAAACAGTTGAAACCTAACCTGAACAAAATAAAATATGAAAACTTCACAAATATACTTAATACTTTTCGTTTTCACTCTCGCATGATCATGTGTGATGTCATGGGCCGCGGTGTGATTTTCGCTTCCAGCGTCTCATATGCACGAGTTTGTCGTTGCTTGGTGTTATTTCTATGCGTATATATCTATTTTTCTGTCCATGTCTATATGTTTTAGTCTCCATTTTTTCTTATGTTGTCCATTGACGAATGTTTATTTTTCTGTTCCGCCCATGTTGAATTTTATCTATTCAACCATTTTTATCTATGTACCTTTGCCCGTATAAGTTATATTTTAATAAGATATTAGAATTAGTTCAATAACACTTTCAAACTTGAATATTTCTTGGTGGGTGTACCGGCGTGTCTTTGTCAATGTATGTGTGTGTATGTGCATGTCTTTGTCAGTGTCTGTCTGTATGGTCGCTTGTATGTACCTTTCATTGGGTGAATGTTGTCGTTGTTTTTTAAGGGTCGTGGAAATATTGCCTGTCTCGTCGCTTTTTTGCGTGTTTACATATCTACATATGTCTGCTTGTTTGTGTATTATAATCTGATTGTGTATGTATTGTCTTTTGCAAGATTTCATCCTCTATTTTCCATGATTTTGCTTCAAATGTACATAAGTTGTAACGGCGTTCAGAACAGCATTAGACATTAAAGTTTATTCCAACTTAGTTTCAATAAAAACAAAATAAATACAAAAACATATGTTTTTCCTCAGTTTCTTCTTTAAATAATTTTATAATTTTAGACTTAATATAGATTAAATTTAAAATTTGAAATTGGCAATTTTGAATTTTGTAGTATAATTCAATATTGATTAGTTAGAATGAATTCTATTTTAGTCTAACCCAAAATTAAAGCATTAAATAATTATTATAATCCAAGTCTGTTGTCAATTTTTTTTAAATCCTCATATACTTGTATTTGATTGGTCATTCCAGCTTATGTAACAGCGTATTCCTTAGCGAGGGACGTTTGATTGATTTTAACCTATTAAAACCATTTAATCTACATTCAATACTTGATAAGACACCAGAAGATTTGAATATATCTACACACACACAACCACACACACACACACACACACACACACACATATATATATATATATATATAAAAGTGAACATAGAAGTCAACACTTAGAGGCGACAGTCTGTTTCATGCTAGATGCAATCGTTAGACCTAGGTGTTAGGTGTTGACTTCTATGTTCACTTTTATATTTATACAAGCTCTATCTCTGATATTGAGCACTTTATCCCATAAATATAGCACATCTTAAGACTATATTTTTCATATATATATATATATATATATATATATATATAGTTTATGAAAAACTAGGTAATCCGTATGGGTAAACCTAAGGAGGATAAAATCCAGAGAGCTCAATGTAAATCCAGAGCAAATAATTTAAATAAAAACAGACCACTTTAAGGTTCCATGTAATAAATTATTTCACCACAACCCTTTTAAAAGGACTGCTGATCATCAGACTTTACTTCCAAACAAAAAAATGAAAAGAAAATTTACACATTTTTGACGGGCCGTATTAAACATATGTAAATTAACGAAGTGAGGAAGTGAGGGGGAGAGAGAAGATATGAGTGAGTTAGCAGATAAACGGTTAACTTAACGGAAGTTATATATTGATACCGAAGGGGTAGAGAAGAAAAAAACCATAGAGAGAAAAAGAGAGAAGGAAGTTATGAGAGAAGATGTCACTAATTTTCTTTGTAATTTTTTTTTGTTTTAATATATATATATATATGTCTTAGTGATATAAAATTATCTCTGAGATTAACGTATGTTTGTTATTCCTTTTTATTTTAGCCATTCCGTCTCGTCCCTGAAGTACGCTGTTATAATATCACGGATATTATAAGTCACATAACGCGGAAAGGGGGAATAGGAGAATAAACCTTTCCCCCACAGATCTTCCTTTGCTGATGATATCTCGTTTCTATTTTGAGCTGCTCACTTATTGATCAACCTGAGTCTGTACTTTCGTGTATGAAGGGTTAAATTCTCAATGACTATGTCGCAAAATTCACGAATCATCGCTTCAATCCACTAGGCTAATCTTTGAAATCTCTCTTAAAGAAAGAGCGCCTTATCTATGAGGTTTCCAATAACAGCCTCGCAGTTGATCTCATGCAGATTTTCTTTTAGAACTATATTATGATTTCTAAAACTGCTATAACAATGTTGGCGTTTTGATAACATAATGCTTTTCATAAAATATTCACACGACTATTATGTTTACTATTGCTCGTAGCAAACTAACAATATAATTTGGAGAGTAAAGAGTATATTTGCAATATAATTAGGAGATTAAGGAGTATATTTGCAATATAATTTGGGGAGTGAGGAGTATATTTACATTATAATTTGGAGAGTAATAGGTATATTTACGATATAATTTGGGGAGTAAGGCGTATATTTACAATAATATTTGGAGAGTAAGGAGTATATCTTTCACCCACGCCATTCTATTAAACCGCCCACCACTAACAGCTTTACATTATATTGATAATTTATTTCATTCCACTACAACAACGCGATATATTTACAACCTGCTAATTTAGTAATGTGTTTAGCTGACGGGGGTAGGGATATATGTTTAAATTGACGATATGGTTAAATAACGATCGTGCAGTAAAATTTTATGAATTTTACATGTCTCCCTAAAATATAGAATTTAAAAATCGTAACAATTCTACAGTGGCCCATTTCCACGAAGATAAAATTATCACGTATTTACTATTTGTTCTTCAATAAATAAAATAATCGGGTCGAGATAATTTCATAGTCTGCGTGAATTTGCGTGTGAGTGTTTGTGCGTGTGGTTGTGTGTGTGTGTCTGTGCTCGTTTGTGTATGTGTGCGTGTTTGCTTGGAGTAGTGTCGAGTTTCGAATGTTGATCTGAAAGTTCTGTATTGGTGAGTGAATTAATGTATATAAGATAGATAGAAACAGACTAAAATAGATAGATAGATAGATAGATAGATAGATAGATAGATAGATAGATAGATATAAACAGACTAAGATAATTAGATACAAACAGACTGCAATAGATAGATATGAACAGACTGAGATAGATATAAAAGACTTTGGTAGATAGACACAGACTGAAATAGATAGATAGATAGATAGATAGATAGATAGATAGATATGAACACACTGAGATAGATGCAAACTGACTGAAATAGATAAATCGATAGATATGAACAGACTGAGATAGGTAAAATCTGTAAAAAAATTTCATCAAAGTGATATTTTATTTTTACATCTAGTTATTACTGTTTATTACGACTGCTTATACGGCTACACACACAAACACACACACACACACACACACACACATATATATATATATATATATATATATATATATATATATATATATATATATATAATTTAAAAAAAATATTATCATCGCAACAACAAAATTCCCATGTTTCAAAACTGAAACGCTCCTCTGTGGCTCAATCGGTAAAAGCACGTCAGGCTATATGACGGTGCCGTATAGCATACAGGTTCGATTCCTGTCGGAGGACGCATATTTTCTATGAAAATTTCTTGGGCATGCAGGCCGGTAAATGTCGTTAATACTGTTTATGATATACAGAGCATTTACTTAAATATTTGTATCTATAAAAAAACGTATAAACATAAAAAATGTCTTAAAATAATAATCGGACTTTGTCCATATATATAAATATATATATATATATATATATATATATATATATATGGACAAAGTTCGATTATTATTTTAAAATATCTTAAAATAATAATCGGACTTTGTCCATATATATATATATATATATATTATATATATATATATAGACAAAGTTCGATTATTATTTTAAGACATTTTTTTATGTTTATACGTTTTATATATATATATATATATATATATATATATATATATATATATATAGTAATCCTTTTTATTAAAAATATATAATCCTCGCAACACCGAAATTTCCATGTTTCAAAACTGAAGCTTCAATTCTAATTCAATCATAAAAATTAAACTTAAAATACAAACTTCCGCTGCATTATCAAGCGATGCTAAGAATAACTTTTTAGGAATTGATTTACTTAAGTCCAGAAAAAATTTATATTTTGAGATGTTGGGGTTTAAGGAAAATTTAATCTTTTTTAGGTTTTATGGCTGTTAAGATTTAACTTATTTAAAAAAAACAAAAATCTCATATAACTAATGTTCTGGAGGTGTCAAGTCGGTCAACTGAAGCTGGGGGCTGGAGTATCTATCTATTGACACAAACTTCCTTTTTCCTTCCAAGTGGAAATTTGTGGTAGCGGCCATATTCCAACATATCTTCTGGATTTCAATATCAATACATTTTTTATTTTTTTATTTTTTATTTAATTTTATATAAATTCCAATTCCAATTTTTTTCAAAAACGAGCATTCACATATTATTTCGTCATATTTTTAATATTTATATTTTTATTCTTACCGACTTAAGATATTATATGTAATCTATTTACCAAATATGGACATAAATGGTAATGGTAAAATTAATATATTAGAATCTAATTATGTATTTAGAAACTATTTTATTTATGATCAGATATAAATATGTTAGTTTCATTTTATAAAATTAGCTGTTACTTAAGGAAATAGGGATTTTTGTAGACATATATTGTTGCAGGAGTTGGTACATTAGTGCTTCAGTTGGGAAACACGTGGCTTGTGGAACATT
>CAHIKZ030005572.1:95000-177500 GCA_903632075.3 Acanthosepion pharaonis | reverse complement strand
ATCCACAACAAATTGAACACCAGTGTCAAGTTGCAGTCATTTTATATTATTAAAAATCAGGCACAAACTTTTGCAATGATCTGGTATTTCAGTAATTTATTTCAGAATCAAGTAACTAAGAGAATCTCTTGTACCAGTGAGAATCATTCAAATCAGCCAAGTAAAAGTTTTCAAGTCGATAAGTTTGAGTAGATATTTATTATTTCATCTTACTTCTGTTGCATCATTGAAATCTTCAGTTTATCCTGAACAATGCCAAGCAGAGAGTCATTATCAACGTCGACTCACCCGAAATGTATTTGATCTTTTAAGTTGGCAACTGCTCTGACGAGCTACTTTCACTGGTACCCAGACTGCATGAATTTATGCGTGCTACTTGGTTGGCATATCGGTCCCACTCTTTCTCTGCTGAAACGATTAAATGTAGCCGTCTCTTCTACTCCAACCGCTTCTTAATTCGCACTCTCTTTTAATTGCTTTCCTGATAGCTATAATCTTCAAATATTGAAATGTAATGTCAATCGACATCTTCCGATGCCTTGATCTTGGTCCCCGTTCTTCTCTTTATCCTTTCCTCGAACACCCCTCCTTACTCTTGCTCTCGCCCTCTGTATCCCCTTGCGTGCTAAGTGGCACTCCCGCCTTGCTTGGGGTGAAATGCTTGAAAATAAAAATTAAAGACACCCTTAGAAAATCTACCAAACACCTTTTTTTGGTATTCGAAAAGCTGGAGCACATTCTAAATAAACTTTCTAAATATTTTCTGTTGCAGTTCTGACACTCCTTACTGAAATTCATATAGCATAATATGGCGTATCCTTGGACTTTTCATCTTACATCTTTAAGACATTTATTTATGGACAAAACGTCAGTATTCAACAATTTCTGATTCGCAAATGAACGATGCAAGGTTACAATCTAGAACAATCCAGAAATCGATACTAAAGCTATATTTATATCATATAAGATGTAAATATTCGAGTAACTAGATAGTCTAGGCCAATGGAACTAAACGGGCTTATTGTTGAGCCAAATTAAATTTATTCAAGAATTGAATGATAAATTCAAAGACGTGTGGATTTCATGAACGATTTGAAATATTTTCCATATGAGCTCCTGCGAAATACGTTGCTGCTCTCATGGAGCGAAAAAAAAGTTTCAGTAGATATTTATTAATTTGTTTGGCTTGCATATTTCATCTCATTTTTGTTGCATCTTTCTACAATTCCTGCAAAGTTGCTGCATACAAAGTGTTGATCAACATATACTAATTTCCACTGTACATTTCAGTACTGTCCCAGGATACTGACTGCACATGTATGGGATATCGCTGTAGAGGTTTCTTCTTTATTGGACACTTTACATTGAATTTTATGTGGAATTGGATTTAAAAGCCATTTTCAAGGCACGAAATTGGACTATACATCTTGCTATCTTTTATTTCTCAATATACACAAAGTTAATGCCTTATTAAACATCTCCAAATTCGTCACTTCCCAAAATCAATGACACCAATGGCAAAAATATTCCACTTGACAAATATGGACACACATATATGCACAAGCGTACACAAACACACACGAACAGATAGATAGATAGATAGATAGATAGATAGATAGATAGATAGATAGAGAGAGAGAGAGACAGAGACAGAGAGAGAGAAGGAAATAAACCTAATCTCAATAATAACAATATCCCAACTAACGCATGAATTATTTAATGTAAAGTCGAATTTTTAAGCCTGATATTTCCAAAACTAGAAGTCGACCTATATGGCGAGTATAAAATTAACACAAAGTATTAGCACCGATTTTTAAACAAGTGGGTCAGCATTCCTAACAATTTCTGTATGCTACTCCCAGTGCATCCTGCACTCTAACACAACTATATCCCACTAATTTTTTTTTTGTTAACATATTTGTCACATCAACAGAGAAATGAATATAGAATGACAATAAAATAGTAAAACAATTTCAGTATACGATTAACGATACAACACTTATGCAAATGGCGGATATATCATAATCTGTTTTACAATAACATACGATACGTAGTAGTACTATAAAAAAAACTACCTCATATGACGTTATCTACGGTATTACTATTTTATAAGAGTTGATGTTGACTTTAATAGTTTTATTTGTAGACCTGACGAATTGTACATGTTCTATCGATCCAATATACGGTACATACAGGTGTCTGTTATAGGCTGTTCGCTATAAAACGTATATAGAAATATATTATGGTCAGTGTATCAATATATATGTAAGTGGTGTGATCTTACGTAGTTTTGGAACATGGTACCGTATACTGTAGCCTAACTTAATTTAACGGTAGTCCTAAGCTTTTGGTCACTTGTAGCCTGTTTATTGTTCCTCGACCTATACAATAGGTATAGGCCTAAGTCAAAATTTTGAGCTGAACATCGTGAGCCTGACTTGTACGCCAGGTGGAATTGTAAGCCACAACATTTGGTACATCAAAACTTACGATAAGGGAAAACGTCAGTTAATTGCTGAAACCTCCTGACAAGTCCGGTGAATAATGATAAAAAGAGGTTGTCTATAAAAAAACTGGAGTTGATGTCCTGAATCTCGAAGGGACAAATTTTATTTGAATATCTATCTATCTATCTATCTATCTATATATATATATATATATATATATATATATATATATATATATGTACCCAAGTATATAATTGGTATATACGGAATGAATTCCAATAACCAACAATTACTATTCTTAAAAGAGTGCTCAATACAAAGTAGAGCAGATATAATTATTTTTTATAAAAAAAATTTATAACATAAGTATGTTATAAAATCACTACAAAATAGCCATTTGTTTCCACACACTCTGTGTCTTATCAAGTGATCATGATAAGTCACAGAGTGTGTTGAAACAAATATTTTTTTTTGTAGTGATTTATAACATACTTATGTTATAATTTTTTTTTAAAAAAAATATATATATATATATATATATATATATATATATATATATATATATATTAAATAAAGAAAACAGACCAATTTAAGCTTCCATTATAATAATTTATTTTACCAGAGCCCTTTTAAAGGACTCCGGATCATCAGATAGTACTTCCAACGATGAAACGAAAAATGAAAGGAAAATTGATGTGTCGTGTAAGTTTTTGAAATTTAGCAGCGAGTGTAATAGGGGTAGTTACCCATACGGATTACCAAGTTTTTCATAACTTAAATATATTAGCAAGTTTTCATAACTTAATATATATATATATATATATATATATATATATATATATATATATATATTTTTTCATAACTTTTTATATATATATATATATATATATATATATATATATATATATATATGTATGTATGTACGTATTGAAGAACGCTTTGAAAGATTCTCAAAAGAAGCTGTGTAAGAATTGTAAGTTAAATTCCTATTATAGTTTGTTTCTTTTTTTCACAGTAATGTATATTCTGTACAAGGTCCGAGAGTCACTCGTGGTAGAGTGTTATTGCTAGATTTGAACTGGGATATTTTCTGGGATATTCTGTGATATTTTCTGTTCTGAAGCATTCTTTGTGACATTTTCCTACATCTCCTCTTTGATGCTATCTAAAAATTCATGTTGGATTTCTTTTTGCAGTGCGCATCCATAGACAGTCAATTTAGAGGAGATGATTTCCCTCCACTGTTTTTCTGCCTATGTATTATCAGCATTTCACATGATTATGCTTATATGAGTCTTGAAAATCTTTCCTGTATAGTCTGGTGGGTTTTCAGTTGAAATTTGCTTAATATTTTTTAAAATGACTGTATATTCTAATGTCATTTCTTGGAGGCAGTGGCATATGTATTCTCCGCTTGCCAAATTCAAGAAATATCCAAATTATCATGAATAAGAAATAACCATATATATATATATATATATATATATATATATATATTCTTTAAGCTTGAGTTTTCTTTATGAGTTATTTAATAAGGAACTTTTCCTTCATCTGTTTCTACTTGATTATATGCTTGCAAAATATCGCGGTCTTTACAACCCTACCGTGCTTTGGCCGTTCTGATAATATCATTGTTGAGTAATTCGATTCTGTCTGTTATTCGTCCTTTTCTCGTGTCCATTTCCAGCATTGTACGTCTGATAATTTAATTTCCTTAATGGCCTTGGGAAAGCCAGGTTTGCTTAATTAGTCACTATTGGCTGTTGTCAGCTTCAAAATGCTCCCTTTCTCTTGCTATGCAAGTGTTGTTCTCTGTGCTACCGTTACTGAAAACATTCCTGTATATTCGTTTCCATATACTATGTGAAAATCTGTCGTAGTGTTGTTTTCCTCATAGATTTTTCTTCTGGTTATCCTGTGTACGCTTAATCTTCGATCTGAGAGCAACAAGATTCGCACCCGGTTATCATTCGCACTAGTTCCGTGTGTAAGGTTTAGCTATCCATTTCTGGTATCACCATGCTCATTTTGTCCCTTCTGGAACCGCTTGTACCATTCAAAATCCTCGATTTTTTTTTTTTTTTTTAGAAAACCAGCTTTATTTGATGTCAATCATAAATTAATGGTAATCTCCTATTCAAGAATATTTGCATTCATTTTTCGCCTACTGTATAACATGAACACATGAAATTCCCTCTACTACTAAACCAGGAATACATAATCTATTCAACCTCGGTGGAAACTGGGAGTTGGAACATGTCCACCTTTTCTTGGTGATAAATCTTTGGCTGATTAATAACTTACCTTCCCAGTGTCTTTTCTATAAATATTTTTTATATTAATGCTTCTGATGAGCTTTCCTGTTTGGTACCTACTAGTCACGTTGGAGTAATGTATAGCGGCTCGAATTGAGGAATTAGAGAGCCGAGTTCGTATTCCAGTCGGCTCCATTACATTCAAGTACGCGATAATACGCCTGGGAAAGGTACGAATCCTCTTCTTCTCTCCCAGCTATGAGTAAATAAAAGGATAGACCGGGTTCTATAGCTTGGGGTGGGAATCGGTCTACCACAGAAAGAAATAGCAACCTACCGCGGGAAAAATCTACCTCGTCAGTCATGTATCGAAAGATATATGATCGCCTAAACGTGTATGGCACATAACTGACTGAAATTCACTTACGTGCTAATACCCTTGGGAAAAGTATGAATCCTCTTCTCCCTAGAGCTATGGACAGCAGGACAGACCGGGTTCTACAGTCTTGGGTGGCAACTGGTCTATCGCAGAAAGAAATGAAAACCTACTGCGGGAAAAATCTGGCTCATCATTCATGTATCGAAAGATACATGATCGCCTCATCGTGTATCACGCATGGCACATAACCGATTGACCTAGACTCTAACATTTAAGTGCAGACATAAACGGGCGAAAGGTCACTTTGAATAGCTAGATCCAACCGTAAGTTCTATGTCAACAGTTTCTTCTATAGATTGTGTAAAAATCGCTTCCGGCTTCTTCCTTACCAGTCAACTTTGATCTTGAAAAAACCTAAAAGAAATGTTAATTGTTATATTCTGCCTAATTATTTCCATTTCTTTTATTTTTCTCTCTCCATTAATAATGCTCCCTTTTCCTCCTATTCAGTAACCCGATTGCGTCTTAGTGGCATTATTGCCTTGTTTGAGGTAAAATAATAAAAAATACTTACCCCATCAAGCCGTAACTTTTAATGGTTTTCTCCTGAAAAGTATATTACAAGATGTATGCTCAATATACTATTATTCTCGTCTGCATTATTACACCTGGATTTTACGTAACTTTACCTTTCCTTTTTCTTGCTAAAGGTTTTAGGGTGATTTGCTATTTCTGTTATTATGAATTTGATTGATTTTTATATCGCTAGGTAGAAGCTAGTTGAGGTACAGTTTTGGTAGGCTATAATGTTTTGTTCAGACTCGTATGCCATCCCTGCATTAATCATTTATATTCCTTTAATAACCAATGAACAATCTGTCTTATTAGAAAGATTATTTCCATTTCTTTTATTTTTCTCTCTCCATTAATAATGTTTCCTTTTCTCCTATTCTCTTGCGTCCAGTAATCCCCTTGTGTCTTAGTGACATTATTGCCTTGTTTGTTGTGAAATAATAAAAAAAAGTACTTACCTCATCAAGATGTTGTCATTTTGATATTTCTGTAGATAATATCTCCACATATGGCAATAGAAATATAACTATATTGAAGCTGAAGATGCCGAGTGTCCCTACACGTGATTTCGTTTCATTTTAGTACCTGCCAATACTTTTCAGGTCATTCATATACATGTAACGGTTAAGTGCATTGTTTTTTTCAAACCCGTGAGAACTAATGGTTTTCTCCTGGAAAGGATATGACAAGAAGTATGCTCAATATGTTCGTATTCTCGTCTGCATTATTAGACCTGGATTTTACGTAACTTTACCTTTCCTTTTTTTTTTTTTTTTTTTTGTTAAAGGTTTTAGGGTGATTCGCTATTTTTGTTACTGCGAATTTGATTCATTTTTATATCGCTAGGAAGCAGCTAGTTGAATTACAGTTTGGGTTGACTATAATGTTTCGTTCAGATTCGTACGCCCTCCCAGCATCAATAATTTATATTCCTTTAATAACCAATGAACAATCTGTCTTATTAGAAGGATTTCTCTACACTCAAACGTCTACTACTACTACTACTACTACTACTACTACTACTGCTGCTGCTGCTGCTACCTATTCTTCCTCTACTATTACTACTACTTCTTCTTCTCCTCCTCCATGTTTTCTTTTCCTTCTATTCTTTCGTCTTTTCTTCTTCTTCTTCTTCTTCTTCTTCTTCTTCTTCTTCTTCTTCATCATTAGCTCCTCCACGTTCTCCCTTCGTCCTCCTGCTCTTCCTCCTTTTCCTTCTCCTCCTCCTCCTCCTCCTTCTTCTTCTTCTTCTTCTTCTTCTTCTTCATCAGAAGCAGCTCCCTTTCTCTTCCTTCTTCTTCTCCTTCTCTTCTTATTCTTCTGTTCCTTCGTCTTCTTCGTCACCTACTACTTATTCACTTTTATCATCAGATGTTCCATATTCATTCCCTCTGCTCCTTCTCCTTCTACTCATTTTCTTCTTCTTCTTCTTCTTCTTCTTCTTCTTCTTCTTCTTCTTCTTTATCATCACCTCCTCTTCATTCTACTCCTCTCCTTCTCCTTCTCCTTCTCTTCTTTTTTCTCCTCAGGTACGGTCATAATTTCTGGTAATTAATGCATCATCAATTGTGGGCCCACGACCAACAGCCTTACGTATCATGCAATTTACCCCAGACTGTAAATGATCCGCACATTTTTTAGATTAATCTTCTTGTTACTAAGCGCTTTCATTTCTGTAAATCGTAATCTCTGTTATTAATGCCAATTCATTTTTATCCATATCCCAATTCTCCAAGTCATTGTACCAAGTTCAGCAGTAAGAACTGCTGTAACTGACAATATGAACACAGTCATAAGAAATTTCTTCCTCTTGTTGCTGCTGTTGTTGTTGTTACTATTATTATTATTATTATTATTATTATTATTATTATTGTGTGCGTCGTCAACTTACCAGAATGTAATTTTAAGTACCTAATTATAAATCCCTTTCGATGTCTATGAGTAAAAAGGTCACAGCATCTGAGGTATTTATGCAAATTTGGGACGTTTTTCGTATAGATGGAGGGGGTTTTGCCGATGATAAGTGCAGTTCCACACAAAGAAATATTTTCTATCTCTGAGATGCTGAGGTGTCAAAAAATTCTACTCAAAGACTTTTCGGTAGATTTCTTTATCATACCCATTACAGCGACCAAAACAGGGATAATTTATCTTGAAGTTTCCCCATTTTTGTATTTCCATTTTCAGTTGATATTATTATCGTTATTTTGTTTCTTTGTATTACTTACCGTCTCCCGACCAGAGACTTAAGGTCAGAAATAACATTTTCTACTGAACAGTTTTGAAAAAAAAAATATCGTATTTATTTTACATAGATAAAGTCCTTCGTAAGGTGTGGGTTCTTCGTATGGGTATAATTTTTTTTATTTCTTTAAGGCGTGGTTTACCAAGGAATTCTTCAAAACGTTTACTGGAATCTTTTCCAATTGATCCAAGATCTCCAACTACAACTGGAATTGTTAATGTCCTTATACGTCACATTTTTAAGATTTCGATTTCAAGGTACTTTTAATTTATTTTATTTTATTTTATTTTTTTAAAGATCTTCAAAGATACATTGCAGTCTGCAGGGACTGCCATGCGAATAAGGAGGTACATTTTGTCTTTGCGGGATCTAATCACGATGCCTGGGCGATTAGTATTGATAATTCTGTCTGTGTGTATTGTGTAGTCCCATAAAATTGTAGCAGATCCTATCTCCGTAACCGGGTCTGGGTGATATTCATACTAATTTCTTGCAGTTCCCTTTTCCGTAAGTGTTTCAGATCTTCCAGTGCAGATATTGGCCCACTGTCCAGCCATGTTTTATATTTAGTGAGTATAAACACCGCGATGCTTAGTTTTTTTCTCGATATTTACCACAGAATCTGCATTTTGGACAAACACAATTTTTCAGTATGTGTGCTTGACAATTTCTAGTTAGCAAGCATTGGTCCTGTGCAACAAGAATCAAAAATTCAGTTTCAGCTTTTAACCCTGTACTAAGTAGCCACCCATGGGTACGGCATTTGTCTACATCAGCCTGTTTGGTACAGGCAGAGTATTGACAATGAAGCGGTTTGTCTTGCCATAGTGTCTGTATCTGGTTGTTTGTGTTTGCCTTTGCTTTCTTTTTCAAGTATTTTGAAGCTTCAGTCGGTTTATTATACTTTACGTGTATTTCTTCACCCAAACGAAACTCCATTTTGAAATTGTTGACTTCCTTTATTCCTGATTAAAGTCGCTTGCTACTTTCATGTTCTTTGACAGAGATCATCATCCAGTCTTCTGTAGTTTCTAAGTATCTTTGAAGGCCAATTGTTGTAGCTTTGTAAAATAGTTCTAGTTGAACTAATCCTCTTTCTCTTTCGGATCTGGGCGCATACAGACAATCAACATCAACCTTAGCTATATTCAAGTTAAGAATGTTGAAACTGAATAGCTTCACAGGGACAGCCGAGGTGTTTATGTCTGATATTCTGTTCTTTGAATTCAGCTTGGTATTCCGTACTATACGCACACGCCTGTAGTACTCTTTTCTTAACTTCTCCTTCATCTGGGCATGCTCTATTCCATTTCCTTCGCTAATTCCTTAATTCTAATAAGAATAATTACTTATAGGCTTCTTATTGCAGTTCCTTAAACTTTGTGACAAAATCTAAATCTATTATGTTTCTGTAATTCTTCCTTACTTAAATGTTACTTTTGCCCATTTATCTAATCCGAAATCGTTATTTATGCCATCACTGAAACGTTGTACAGTATTAAGGAGACCCTTCAACTCAGTGTCGTCCTTGACAAAGATTTGAGATCATTCATGTAGAGTAGGTGATAGAGTACTTTCTTTGTTTAGATTTAGCTATTATTGTTTAATCCATGCGTACGGGGGATTTAAGGCAGATGTTTCCACATTCCCATGCTGTGTTTAAAGAATTTTACTATCATGAGAATTTGTACATTTATAAAATCTTAAGTATCCAAGTGTTTGGTACACTATCAAAGGCTTTACGGTAATCTGTGCTAAGATTTCTACATCGTCTACTGCAATTTCCCGGGATCATTTTGTTTATCAGTAGTTGATCTTTGCAACTCTATGAACCTCTTCGTCATCCCTTCTGTTCCAGTGGAAGAATGTTGTTCGTTTCGAGAAAAGAGTAAGTCCGGTTCGTCAGAACAGACGTGATCAATTTTTACGCGGTGGAAAGACATTTAATTGGCCTATTATTATTATTATTATTATTTCCTTTGACTTCTGTTGTACACATATATACTTCTGGGTCCCAACCAGACATCTAAGTTCAGAAATGGCTGACATCTTGCATTGATCATTTTTGTAATAATTTAAAAACAAAAAAAACAAAACAAGATCACACACATTTTACATAGTTAACGTTCTTCGTAATATGTGAGCAATAATTGCGAGTACATTTTTTATGTATACTTTACAGCATGGGCTAACAGGATTCCCTTCAAAGAGTCTATAGAATGTTACAGTTTTTTGGATACATGTTTGTACTAGTGAGCCAACCAAAATGAGCTGATTTTATAGTACACCAAGAGAATGGTTAACCAATCAGAAAGCTCAAAATATTCAATCCGTCGTGTATAAAGGCAGACATTTTGTTTTTTCTCCCAAAATATCAACCACTGATATCGAAGACTTAAAGAATTACTTAACAGCTGCTACTTTCTCCGAATCTTCACTGCCAACCTCTGATATTGAACACATTACGGACTTCACTGGATTCCATATTCAGAGACTACGGCAAACATGGTGAACATAGAAAGCTTTTCCGGTCAATCCGAGTGCTCCATCTACAATTGGAATTATTGATGTCCACATATGTCACATGTTTTAGATTTCCACGTAAAGATCCACGTATTTCGATGACTGTTTGATGATCTTCAAAGATAGAGTAGAGTTTTCAATAATTGCCATGTCAATAAGAAAACACATTCTAATTTGTGGTATTTGATCACGTTTATTATTATTATTATTATTATTATTATTATTATTTCAGTTAGGATTCTAATATATGGTAAGTAATACCGAGATAGAGGGACAAAACTTTCAGCTTTCGTTTTTAATCAATTTTCCTTTGATTATAAGTGTTCAGAGAATTTCCGGTTATTCTTGAAGTTCCTAAGAGGTTCCATTTATGCAACATTTCCACTGAATAATCAACGCCGATTTTAATTATTCATGTCTCCGTTTTCCCTGTCAATATACCAAAAGCACCAATAACATTTGGTATGATTTTGGCCTTCTTTAACGTCCAGTGGTTTTCGATTTCAAACTTCGGTGTAATCATATTTGGTCATTTTCTCTTCTCTCTTTTACCCTATTCTTGAATCAAAAGAACACTATGGATCAATAATTAACACATTTTATTTTCTATTTTAGCTTCCATGTCGGCTTTGTCGTTCTCAAGTTTCTTAGAACACCTTGCATGTATCTGTCATATATTTCGCGTTGTTTCTCTTCATTCTCGCCGAAAACCCCACTTATCACACAACACTTAAAGAATCATCTTGGCAACTTGATCTGGTTTGTCGCCTTTAACGTTGCTAGAATTTTTTTGCAATAGGCTCATCTGTTCAAATCTTCACAGTAATTAATATTGTTGAAGTTATCGCTAACATTTTACCGAGATTTACGAACTCTATAATCGATGAAATTTGATCAGGCTGATTTATCTGGAAAATACTTTTACAAAAACCCTACTTCATGGTTTAATACTTTTTTCAATTTAATTTAATTTTATCGGTCTTCATAGTAAACAATATATTTTTTACTTCGGTTTTAACCGCTAAGTTTAAATTCTTAAGATTTCTTACTCTTGAACATGCAACATACACCCATATGTAAATATATCTTTCAGTAGCCAAATTCCAACTTTTTGAATTGTTTGGCCTTGTGATTTGTTTATAATCATTGCAAACGCAGGGCAATCAGGTAACTGGATTTTTGCATATAAAATCTTAAAGATATGAAAAAAATATATTGCATTTTTATTAAATAATTATTTGATATTTTAATCATTAAATAGGTTTTTAAATAGCGGTAGCATTTTGTTTGTTAAACAATAAAACTTTTAATTTTTCTAAAAAGATTAATGAAAATTTATTGCACTAAGCTTCGCACCCTAGTAAAACTAGCTGTACTATCTACCACTTAACTGATTGTATTTCTCTCCCAAATCTGGTTTTGATCGGTCAATATGTGGCTATTTTAGAGGTTATGATGGACGGTGGGACGGACGGAGTAGGCCTGGGTACCCTACTTCTGTAATTTATCCCAAGAATCTTCTTCTCATAATAGGAAGAAGCCGGCTCAATCCGCCCAGGGTGAATGCCGCATCAGTACAGTAGTAGTGGGACGGACGGACGCACGAAAGTCAGAGAATTATAGAAAGTCACAAAATACATTGAATCAATCGCTATATCTACCGGAAGGAAAGTTGGTTCTCTATGTCGTGCCTTCAAATCTGTAAATCAACCATGCGCCCCTGCATGGAATATTGCTGTCATATATGGTCTGGTGCCCCCGCTGTACGTCTTGGGATCCTCGTCAAAATCCAGAGACGAATGTCCAATGTGATTGGTCCGGATTTGGCATCTAGTCTATAATCGCTTTCTCACAGAGGCGCCGTGGTTTCTCTCTGTCTCTTATTCAAATATTTTCACAGCAAATGTTCGGATGGCCTACTTTCGCTGGTTCCTAGACTGCATGAATTTAAGCGAACTACTAGGCTGTCATCTCGGCCCCACCCTTTCACTTTCGAAACGGTGAAAAATATAACCGTCCCTTCTACTCAAACAGGTTCTTCTCTCGCACTTCCCGTCTGTGAAATTCTCTTCCTCTTACTTGCTTCCCCGATAACTATAATCTTCAAAAATTCAACTGTAATGTCAATCGACATCTGGTACCCTGAGATTGTTCCCTACCCTTCTTTCCTCAAACCCGCTTCTTTAATCTTGTTCTCAGTCCTCTGTAACCCCTCGCGTTCTAGTGGCACTCCCGCCTTGCTTGGGGTGAAATGCTTTAAAAAATATAGATATTCTGAGATGACGAGATTGTAGTGATTGGGACAACATCTAGCCGGGAGTCTGTTCCATAAAGCAACATTTCTCGGAAAGATGCTCTCCAAGTGGAACTTACTTAATGGAATACGAAGAGAACGGTGTCGATTAGTAATTGTGTACATGGCAAGGCGGGTCCTATTTGTAAAGCTCAGGGGTAGATGAACTAAGGAATGCAGCTTTTTAGAACATACACCATGGGAATAGTGATAGAGCAGAGAAAGTCTTCCGACGTTTCCCCTGTAAGAAAGGGATGGTTTGGTTTGGCTTGGCTGATCTTGATTAGTGGCACGTCAACATCTGTATCGGTTATTTAATGCCTCAATCTAAATATCTTGAATACAATTATATGGCTTTAATTAAGTCTATTTTGAAAGGAATTGTGTGGCTTCAACTACATGTATTGCTGGTCATTTTTCTTTAAAATTGTATTTTTGGTCTCTTTTACATAATAATGTATTACTGATATTTTTACTACAAAAATGGACTTTTATACTCTTTTGCTTGAAGCTTCATTATGTGCCCATAGCTGGGACCCTAACAGGAGCTACCACCCCAAAACAACAATAAAATATTGCTTTCATAATCGTTTCACGAGCAGTCTCATTGGAAGAATTTTTATTAATTGTCTATTTTTCTCCATAATATTGATTTGATTGTTTAATGGTATATAAACACATTATGGGTCATTTAATGCCGAAATCTAATTTTCTTGTTAGCTTTGAATTAATAATATGATAATTGTCATTCTGCTTTCACAACTGAATACATGGTAGATAATGCCCAGCTTTTTTTTCATATACATGTTTGTGAGTATATAATTACTAGAGGCGGTGATATGTGTGTTTTATTTTGTAGTTATATTCTGGAATACAGTTTGATTTCTATAAGAAATTGTAGAATATTATATGAATGAATATCCTGAAAGAGTTAATTCTTTTTTGGTGTAATGTTGTTAATTTTAGTTTAATATGTATTGCTGGCAATGTTTTTCTGTTAAAGTTTTTTGTGTTTTTATTAGAAAAATGTATTTTTATACTTTTTTCCTGTTATTTGTTTTATTTTGTTTAGTGGCACATCAACATCTATGGGTTATTTAATGCTGAAATATGAATAATTTGAATGAAACTTTATACCTTCAACTAGAGATAAAATGGCCATATTGATTTAAAAATGTATTGCTGATCACTTTACTATAAATACGTATTGTTGGTCATTTTTTATATAAAATGTATTCCTGTTATTTTTATTATGAAAATGTATTTTTATACGTAGTGCTTTGTTTTGAGGTTCGTTATATGGCCATAGCTAGGACCCTGACAGGTGCTACCACCTCGTCAGGGCGAACCAGGAAACAACAGCAGTTAAAAGGTGTTTAAACGCTTCTCAAAAATTGCCATCTCCTGATCAGAAGCCTTGCTGCCGGATGTAGTTTATCGTCATATTCAGGACTATTTTTCCCTATAATATGATTATAAAAAAATATATTTCTCATAACAACAACAGGCTTTCTTTCTCGCTTTTTATCTTTACGATTTTTCATACATTTTATCGGTTGCCATTTTGCTGTCTAAGTCTAGCTAATTAACGCTATTTAATCCTCAGCGAGAAACTTTCCTGTCTGCCATCAGCAAGGCTGATGCTAGACCACGGAACACGCTAAGGATTCCTGGACTCACGTTTCTCACTGCTACGTCTACTGTCAGAAATGTTGGTTCAGTGTTGTGCCAGAACTATTTTCGCATTTGAATCCATCATGCACATTTATAAATCTACCGTTCCTCCGTGCATTGAATATTTCTGCTATATCTGGCTTGGTGCTCCACCTGTATATCTCAATATTCTTGACAAAATTCAAAGAAGGGTCTTTAATACAATCGATTCTGACCTGGAATCTCGACTTCAGTTAATTTCTCACCGACGTGATATGTGTCCTCTCTAGCTTCCAATACATTCTTCGAAAAAGGTTCTCTAATGCCCGTTTGTAGGAGACACTTTGTAAATCACAGATACAATAATAGTAACGCCTTCGAACAATACTCGGTCAGATTCCCACTAATTCCCATATATATATATATATATATATATATATATATATATATATATATATATATATATATATATATATATATATATATATATATATCCTTTACCCATCACGTGATCTAATTAGTTCAAGATGAGGTCGACTGTGCTGGCTCTCTGGCGATCCTTGTTCAAACCCAAATATCGGCAGCGACATTTTATTGCTGTAAAAAACAAAATAATAATAATAATAATAATAATAATAATAATAATAATAATAATAATAATAATAACAAGTAAGACACAAATCATTTTTGTTTAATACCTGAACATTACACCTCTGTAACATATATTTTTAACAAACGAGATTAAATTATTTAAATTATTAGTATATTTTACAAAATGACGTGAAAATTCTCACAGCTAAAGCCTGGAACGTCTTGAATAAAATGGACGTAATCTGAAAATCTGATATACCAGACAATCTTAAACGGAGATACTTTCGCGCTGCTGTAGAAGCGGTGTTAATATATGGTGACACTGCTTGGATATTAACGAAAACCTTAAAGACTAAGCTTGATGGAACCTATACTCCGATTATGAGAGACATAATTAACATTTCTTGGAGACAACATCCAACTAAATCAAAGCTTTATGAACCCATCCCTGATCTTTCTACAATCTTATACGAACACAGAATGCGCTTAGCAGGACAGTGCTGCCGAACTAAACTTTCGGGTGATACACTTCTTTAGACAGCTAGTTCTAGAGTATGATGAGTTGGCCGCAAACAACCACCTACATTGATTAGTTATGTTATGAAACGTTTCTTTCTGAGTACATCATTGGCTACAGAACAATCTGTCTTTAAAAATAAAGTAAAGCAGTTTGTATTTTCATACGTTTATGCCAGTAGAAAAAAAATAGAATTTTACTGCCCACCTACGAAAAAGGAAAGGAGGGTCGGCTGGAAAGTTCAAAAGCTAAGATATAAACGTTAGTGAACTCATCAGTTGTTGATTAAAATACATACAAGTGTGCCTAAATACAATGACCGACCGACTTTAGTTCACCATCTGGTGTGTCTATTTATATTTATATCTTGGTCAGCCTATGAACTTTTCAGACGACCCTCATAATTTTCTTGGACCAAGTCAGGTCTATTTTAAAATTGTCTCAGGCCTACTAAAGAGCTTAAACAACATGGGAAAGATTGCAATTATTATGTTAACAATTAATGCACATTTGTATATTAGAATCCTGGATAATTTTCCTTTTTCCATCGATAGAAAATTGGTTCGGTGATGATGAAGTCATTTTTCAGGACGACAACTAATCTTGTCACAGAAGAGAAAAGATTAACGCATTTCTTTAGGAAAACCATTGAAAATAAATTACATACACTGCAGACAGTCAGTTTCTAAATATAACTGAAAATTCATGGTAGATTTAAAAAATAAAAAAAATTGTGTGAGATGACACAATCCACCAAATATAACTTCGATATCATTCAGAAAGGTAGGAACCAATTTTATATAGAATATTGTTTTAAATTATCTAAATCGATGCAAAAAAGAATTAAGTCCGTTATAAAACATCGAGAAGAACCAACTGATTATCAATACTATATATATATATTTTTTTTTTTTGTCGATCAATACAATAATAACATCTTTCATCTTCTTGCTATATGAGCGGCGTCCGGCCATTTCCCAGCAAGCAATGCAAATCGACGTGATTCAGAACTGAAACGAAGCATCGGATAATCATTGGCCGATCGGCGGAAAGTGTGTTTGTTTATTGATATCAACTCCTTATGGGTCATTTATTGCCGAAATATTAGGTTGGTGCAAAAATAATGACGTAATAATGTCGTTTTTTGACGTTAAAAAATTCGTCAAAAAACGACATTATTATGTCATTATTTTTGCACCAACCTAATATAACTTTCTTCGGAGCATTAATGAAATCCTCAAAAAAATAAAATAAAAAGTGTATTGCTGGTAATTTTTTTCTTTTCCTTAAAGAAATGTATTGCTGGTAATGCTTTTGCTATGAAAATACATTGCCGGTATTTTTACTGTAAAACTTGTTACACATGCATAGTGCTTTGGCCCCAGTTTGACGATTAACTATTTACCTATAGCCGGGACACTAATTTGTGCTACCACCCCGGGCCAACAAGAATTAAGAGATGGTTCCACGCTCCTGAAAAACTCCCGATCATCGCTCTTACTGCCGGATGTAGTTCATCGTCATATCGGTTTGGACGAGGTTTCGTGTTTTTTTTTTGTTTACACTTCATTTTGTATTACTTATTTAATGGCTGTTATGTTTTAGCAAATAGGATACCCAGATGAATGAGAAACAAATCTGCAAGATCTCCTCGACAGGGTAGAAAAAGAAATGAAGAAAGGACTATGTTTAATTTATTAAGAAAATAAAATTTATGATCCTCCTAGATAACATGCTGAGATCTTTGAATTGGTGGCATCGACTTATGCAAGTACTGAAATTTAGCTACTTTGGTAGTTCAGCAACAGACGAAGAAACATGCAACTAAAAAATCCGAGGACGCACGGAATAGCGAAAAATCCATTCCAGAAGCTAAGCAAAGTAATAGGATATAGTTAAATTTCGTTAGAAACACAGAAAATAGTATTCGACTGTTGTGGTATCTATCCTCCTATATAGCAGTGAATACTAGAAAATTTCCTCACAGATTACTGTCTTATATGATCTGGTACCCCCGCAGTAAATCTCGAGGTCCTTGATAAATTCCAAAGACGGATAAGCAATGTGATAGGTCTTGATTTGGCATCTAGTCTACAGTCGCTTTCTCACAGACGGGCCGTGGCATCCTTCTGTGTTCTATAAGTTTTTTCATGGCAACTGTTCGACGAGTTGCTTTCTCTGGTTCTCAGACTCCATGAATTTAAGCGAGCTACAAGGTCCCACACTTTCCTTGTCGAAAAGTTTAAATGTTTCCGTCTCTTCTACACAAACAGCTTCTTATCTCGCACTTCCCGTCTATGGAACTTCTTTCCTCTTACTTGCTTCCCAGATAACTATAATTTTCAAATATTTAAGGGTAATGTCAATCGACATCTTCTTACTCTTGCTCCCCGTCCTTCTCTTCGTCCTCTCCCCAAACACACCTCTTTACTCTTGTTCTCCACGCTATGTAACCCCTTGCGTGCTAGTGGCACTCTCGCCATGTTTGGGTTGAAATGCTTTAAAAAAAAAGAATGAAGAGACTTGAGGCAACATTGATATTTTTCGACAGAAAAATTCTGAGAATTCCATGATAGAAGATGTGAACAAAGAGGCAGCCTTAAGAAAAATGGAAAGAAGTAAAACTTGAAAAACGTGGAAATCTTACTTATTATAAAACACAGATTGTGTGTGTGTGTGTGTGTGTGTCTGTACGTTTATATATTGGATTGGATTTCCTACATTTTTCAACCGATTTCAACAAAACTTCACAGGACTGTGTAAAATTACCTTGCGGTGGTTCTGACAGTGCCCAAAATTGGAAAAAAAAAGTTTTTTGCACAAAATCAATTTGAAAACACGATTAAGAGGCATCACTCGCCAGAATGAAAGGGGGACAACTCATATCGAGTTATACTTATAAAACCAAGGTTGTTTGTGTATGTGTGTGTGTGTGTGTTCGTTTATATACGGGATCGGATTTCCTACATTTTTCAACCGATTTCAACAAAACTTCACTTTTTTTTTTTTTTTTTGGTAGTGTTTTCTTATTGTCTTGCACACTTTTTCTTTATTTTTTACATTCAGAATGCTTTAAAAATTCCATTTACAAGACAATTGTTTATAATAAAATTCTATTCAATTGGTAGACTCATAACGATTGAAAACAATGTTTTTGTTTGAGTTTGGGTTTGACTAATTCGTAAAAAAAAAAACAAACAAAAAAAACTAATTAAGACATGCGTTTCCATCAACCTTAAACAATAATCTTTGTCAATTTTATTTTTCAGTCTTTATGATGGTCGATACTTGATCTATCTCTTACTGTTACATCCCTGGGAAAACGCCGGGCTCTACTGCTAGTTTAAAATAAATGGCCAATGTGAAGACTCTATCACCAAAAAATCTCTTAGTAGTCGTTCAGGTAGCTAGGAACGAATCTGATAAAGAATATTGTTTTCAGTTGCAGAAATCCATGACTTAAGATTTTCACAGTCAAGAGTTCCGTAACACTTTCGAGTTGCCGGGCGCCACATGTAGAGTTGCCGCAGTAGAAGTGATCTGTCTTGGGCAAGATAACCTGACAGAGCCTAGACCTCTACAGGCTGGTTTGAATACAGAGATTTTCATTCTCCTATACAGATTGCCACACAAGGGTATCCTGCTGTAGGGAAAAGAGATGAATTCATTCTCTTCTCAAAAGAATGTAATGAACACGACTGGAATTCGAACTCAGCTCACCGTTTTTTTTTCAATCCATGTCGTGTTCCATAACTCTACGGTTCTTTAACAGATATTGAGATATAAAAGCTGTCAAAAAAGATCGGTTCTTTTATCAGCATCAAATTGAAATATAAAAGAGTATCAGCATCAAATCAAAAGATCGAAACTGATACAAAGTGTTCAGCATCAAATTGAAATTGAAACTGATACAAAGATCAACATCAAATATCAAAAGTATCAAATTGAAACAGCATGATACAAAAGAGTATCATCAAATTGAAAATGCAAAGAGTCAAATTTGTAACTGATACAAAGAGTATCAGCATCAAATTGAAACTGATACAAAGAGTATCAGCATCAAATTGAAACTGATACAAAGAGTATCAGCATCAAATTGAAACTGATACAAAGAGTATCAGCATCAAATTGAAACTGATACAAAGAGTATCAGCATCAAATTGAAATTGATACAAAAGAATCAGCATCAAATGATATACAAAGAGTATCAGCATCAAATGAAGATCAGCATAAATTGAAACATCAAATTCAAAATTGAACTGATACAAAGAGTATCAGAGTGATCAAAAGTATCAGCATCAAATTGAAACTGATACAAAGAGTATCAACATCAAATTGAAACTGATACAAAAAGTATATAAAGCATCAAATTGAAACTGATACAAAGAGTATCAGCATCAAATTGAAACTGATACAAAGAGTATCAGCATCAAATTGAAACTGATACAAAGAGATCAGCATCAAATTGTAACTGATACAAAGAGTCAAAAATTGAAACTGATACAAAGAGTATCAACATCAAATTGTAACTGATACAAAGAGTATCAGCATCAAATTGAGTATCAGCATCAAATTGAAACTGATACAAAGATATCATCATCAAATTGAAAACTGATACAAAGAGTATCAGCATCAAATTGAAATTGATTACAAAGAGATCAGCATCAAAACTGATCATCAGTGTAACTGATCAAAGTTTCAAATTGAAACTGATACAAAGAGTCTCTTGTCAAATTGAAAAACTGATACAAAGAGTATCAGTTTCAAACAAAGTTTGAATCTTGAAACTCTTTTTTCAATTTGAAATTCTTATATTTTGTAAAAGAGTCTTTTCAAACAAAGAATTAATTCTATAATTTCTTTTCATCTTAGCATTGATTATTTTCATCGGAAAAAAAAATATGCCATTCGTTTGTTAAAATATATTTTACTTAGCCGTGATGTTCAGGTATTAAAAAAATAATTATTTGTATCTTACTTATTATTATTATTATTATTATTATTACTATTATTATTATTATTAATGTTATTATTATTATTATTAATGTTATCATTATTATTATTATTATTGTTGTTGTTGTATTTTACTGCTGAATAGAAAACCGCACTAAACATCCTCTACGTGATATAATTCCATAATTTTTACCACCACTTGTATTCCATATATCCTCGAATTGTTATTGGCCTCGTTTTCGTTGTCGCCTCTTAAGAATTTCATAAAATTTTAATTGCTTCATTTTTTTTTTCGGTTCTCTTCGTCATTGTATTCATTCTAAGAAATTAAATACAGTCGGAAAACTGAAGTGTAACAGTGGAAAGGTGTGCCGTAGGCAACAACGATGTCGACAATAGTACAAGAAAACTATTGAGGTATTAACTAATTCCACTCAGAAAATCAGAAACACAACAAAAGATAAAGGCTATGTAGGGCAAAATAGTAGATAAAAGCAAAATATGGATTTTATATATATATATATATATATATATATATATATATATATATATATATATATATATATATATATAATATTAGTGGAAAATATGTATACATATGCAAAATATATAAATACGCATACATGTATACTTTTAGAAAAAAAAAAAAAATTCAAGAGGAAGAATCCAGGTAGAACTCAATGTCCAGGACAGAGTAAGGATATAATAAAAGGCTTAAACACTAATATTCTATGGTCATAATGTATTCCATTGGAATTGTAAATACGATCCAATTAGGTTTGATGAATTGGATCGTATTTACGATTCCAATGGAATAAATTATGACCATGGAATAATAGTGTTTAACTTTATCATATATTTATATATATATATATATATATATATATATATATATATATATATATATATATATATGAAAAAAAACTCTGCTCTGACGGTAGAACAGCGCAAGTAAATTCCATCCAGGAGTGTAAAACCATTCTCGAAATAGTCACATGTATTTTGACTTTTGTGCAAAATGTTGCTTTTTTAAATCATTTTGCATCAAGCAAGGGAATAAGTCCTCTGACGGGAGGGTTTACTGTGTCCGAAAGAATATGAGATTAAATAAAACATTATTATTCTTTCTATGTGCCGTGTCATTTCCGAACGTAGGCGATCATGGTTCTCCACCTTCCTCTATCTCTTTCATCTCTCAACAAGTTACTTCCTTCTGCCACCTCCCGCAGACCACATTCTGTCATCCATTTGCTTAAGGCCCCTAGTATGCCATGCGTTGTTTTCCCTTGTCTCTTTCCCTCTATTCGACCCGTGAGTAACATATTCTCCTGACACTTACCTTCCTCATTATGTGTCCCAGGAATTTCATCTGCCTCTTCCTGATGTTAAGTATAATCCCCCTCCTTGTTTGTATCCACTATAAGTCCTCATCGTTGCTCACACGCTCAGTCCATTATATCGTTAACATTCCTTCTGTAGATCCACATCTCCGTCGACTCGAGTCTCTTCTTCATCTTTGAGGAAATCGTCCAACATTTGCAGCCATAAAGAACGACTGTATTCAGTATTCTTTTCTTTGTTACCAAAGAAATCCTTCTCTCGCAATACTCTGCCCAGTTTTTGAAATGCGTCCTTGGCCATCCCAATACGTCTACGGATCTCGGTATCGCATTTACCGTCATGATGTTAAGTATAAGCCTCCACCTTGTTTGCATCCTCTCTAAGACCTCATCGTTGCTCACACGCTCGGTTCATGATATCCTTAACATCCTTCTGTAGATCCACATCTGTGTCGCCTCGAGTCTCTTCTTCATCTTTGAGGTAATCGTCCAACATTCGCTGCCGTAAAGAAGGACAGAAGTCAAGTAACAGCTCAGTATTCTTTTCTTTGTTACAAATGAAATTCTCCTGTCTCGCTATACTCTGCCCATCTTTTGGAATGCGTCCTTGGCTAATCCAATAGCATGTATGTATTTAAAATTCATTCTTGTATAGCTTTTTGGTTTTCCTGCATTTTTTGCTTCTAAAATATTATTAAGGAGAGATAAAAATAAAAGGGCAAGAAATAAGAAGATAGAATATAACGATTGGCATAGCATTTAAAATGCTTGACGTTCAGTGTTGACTGGAAAGGAAGAAATAGGAAGAGAGTTCCACAAGCGAGATGCGCGGGAGAAGAAACTATTAGCATAGAACTTACGACTTTTAACACGACTTGATTATAAACCGGAAGTATATTTACCTTTTTAACTTAATCTTATGTTTTTTTTATTACAATGTTAACCGGACCAATGTCTACCATTTTGACATTACTGTAAATCGTACCTATATTTATTTTTGCCTGTAATTCAAACGAGAATTATACTTTTCTTTTTTTACTTTACTGTAAACCCAACCTGTATCTGACCTTTTTTTTCTATTGTAAAACGCACCTATTTCTACATGTTTTTTTTTTGTTTTTTTTTTCATTCTAGTGTAATGCGGGCCTTTTAGACATTGGTGTAAACCGGACCTACCTTTTTTTTTTTTTTTTTACTGTAGTGCAAACCTGATTTATCTGTACATCTTTGACTCTAGTTCATATTCAGACTTATCCTTACGTTTATAACGTCAACCAGGCCTATGTCTACATCTAGCGTATTTGCTCTAATGTAAATCGAATCTATGCCTGCCTTTTTTTATACTTAGTGTAAACCGGAGTGATATCTATATCTACATTTTTGTTTTTTTGTAAAACGGATATATATATATATATATATATATATATATATATATATATATATATATATATATATCTAGCGTTTTCTAGGCCTATATGCCCTATATATATATATATATTTGGAATTTTGTCCGAGGAATCTTTAAAAATCGACATGAAATAACCCAGCAAGGGTTGAAATGTCCCTAAACCAAGTAACATAACGTAACACATAAAAATAGACGCAAGATAATAATACTTCATTAGATAATTAGAGAAAATGCTTTGAAAGCCGACGAAAATGCTGAATCTGCAATATTGTGCTAATAATAAAATTGTGCTAATAATAAAATTATATCCGTTATAATGAAGAATGAAAATGATTTATACAATAGCTACTTGAGAACATTAGGTGTTTGGCTTGAATCGGTTTATTAAAGCAAAATGTGCTGTCAAAAGATTTTATGGGATAAAAATTAAAATTATTATGGAATTCGGAAAACGAAAGGCAGACAAGAAAAATGTTTTTTTTTTAAGTTATGCAAATAATCAAGCACATTTATCGAATAATGCAATAATGTGTCTTAGAAATTCCGAAAACTTTCCGGGATTCAAACTGTCACACTATATTTCTTTCCTTTGTTATGGCTAATGCCAGCCTCCAGGTGTTGTTGTTCTCGGATTCACGTTTTTTCATTAACATGGAACAGAACGATTATATTGTAACAAATGCTAGGTTTTGCTGCTAGAAGAGTATATTGACTATGTCGTCCGAGACATTTCCTCAACTACACCCATCTTATAAGTTTATGCATCAGCTTTTTGCTGCTATCTCTAGTTTAATGGTCCTGCTATATATCTCGACATGCTTGACATCATTCAAACAAAAATCTGCAATGTTATCAGCCCTGAGCTTGCATCACGGCTCACATCACTTCCTCACCGGCGTTATGCAGCATCATTTTGCCTATTCTATAAACATTTTCATGGGAACTGTTCTCTTTGGTATCTCGACTTCAGAGATTTATGTCATCCTGGGTATAACGATGAACTGCAACCGGCAGCAATGGCTCTCATCTTGAGATTAGGGATTTTGAGGAGCGTAAGACCACGTCTTAAATAATGTCGTTCCCAGGTCCACTCTGACGCGGGGGTGATAGACCTGTTATTGTCCCAGCTATGAGCAAATAGTGAAAAACAAAAATCAACAGTACGTTTTATAATAAAAGGAGCAACAAAAAGATTTATAGCCAATGTCATTCAACGTAGTTATGTGCCGTGCGTAATACACGCTTATGCGATCATGCATGTTTCGATATTTTTTTAAGATTGTGACCGCCGATAATGAAGGTCAGATATTAAATAACAGTTAAGTACCCTTTTCTTTGGCTCTAACTAAATTTTCCTGTTTCTTCACACTTTACTCAGGTTGTCATGGATTTCTTCAATTGAAAGAATATTCTTCGTCAAATTGGCTCCTAATTTCCTGCATTTTTACGTCTGTTACATCTCACCAACATCGTCGGATTTTTCCCGCAGTAGGTTGCCATATCTTTCTGCGGTAACCTTCTTGCCATCCAAGGCTATGGAACCCGGTCTCTCCTGCTATTTACCCATTGCTGGGTGGGTAGTGTTACGTTTTTTTGGGTATATTGTATATAACTAGTGAGCGAGTCAGAATGACTTATTTCCCTTTATAGTCGACCAATAGAAGGTTGACCAATCAGAAGCCGCACAACACTGTATTCGTCGTGTATAAAGGCGGCCATCTTGTTTCCTCTACCGGAAGGACCAAAGGCGACCAGGAGAAGGATGAAATACACTCTGCTCTGATATCCACTGCGAACCTAAAGTACGCTTTCCTACTGTCTCCGAAATATTCACTGCCAACCTCTGGATTCTATACTCGAGGACGACCGTCATGAAAATGTCTAACAGGAAGAAGAAAAGGATTTATAAGGTTATTAACACGTAAGTGAATGTAATGGATTCGACTAGAATTCGAAAATGGTTCTCCGATTCCTCAATCTGAGTCGCTATCCTTTATTCCACCGTGAGCCCCACTAAAAACTCCAAATAACGTAAAAATATTTAGATGTCAGCATTAAATAACCCATAGAGTTGTTGACATGCCGCTAAATGAACTAACCATAGATTTAATCATTGTAATAGAATGACAGCTAGGTTTCATCATTTTGAATGCTGAAATCCTAAACCGGAAATTCTATTCTGATAATTTATTCTCTCGCACTTCTCGCATGCGGAACTATCTTCCGGCTTTCTTGCTTCTTGTCAATTAAGAACTTCAAGAATTTAAATGTAACGTCATCTGTCTATTTGAATCATTTTTGTTTATTACCCTTTCTAATATTGTCTCACATACTTTCATTCACAGTAATCCTAACGTCATTGAGGATTTATCGTATATATATATATATATATATATATATATATATATATATATATATATATATATATATAGGGTCCTTCTATCGTGAACGACAAATGACGGTCAGCAGTGGATGGTGCATTTCGTTTTACACTTATGTATGCTAGCAAGGGTTATCGTGGAGAAAATCAGGTAAGGAAAGACATATTTCTTTTGTGCTTTCTTAAGTTTGAAACTAGCCCAGCCTTGCTGTGGGAGACAAAACCAGACTGGCAGAAGAAATTACTTAAAGCAGGTTTTTGATGGGCTTTCTGCTTCAGAGCTTGACAAAGCTGATCACGGTGTTTCAGTCTACTGCCTTCAAAAGTTTTTAACAGTCATGAAACATATGACTTACGACACTCCTTTCGGTTTGATGCTTGGGTTTCCCGGTATCGAAGTTGAGACGTTTCAAGTTGTCGTTCAATTTGTCTCTGTAGCGTAAGGTTGGTCGTCCAACTTGAACGCTTGTAGTATGATATTTGTCCATAGGGCACCTTTTTTGGAAGCCTATGCTCATCTATTCTTAGAAAATGTCCATCCCAACTAATTTGTATCTTTGCTAGAATGGTTTCAATGCCTGTGATTGTGTTGCATTTCTTCAGTATTGCACTATTCTTGACCCTGTCATCCCATTTTATATCACATATGGTATGAAGACAACGCATGTGAAAGTCGTCAAGTTGATTTATATGCTTGAGGTACAGGGTCCAAGTTTCAACACCACAGAGAAGGGTTGAGATAACTATTAATCTGTATATATATATATATATATATATATATATATATATATATATATATATATATTTCGTTGAATAGATGTGAGTTTGTGACCCTGGGTTTCACGCTTTAGCGATCATCAGGTTTGTCTGACGATCGCTAAAGCGTGAAACCAAGGTCTAACAGTTTTATCTCTGATATTGAGCGCTTTCTAATAAGTACCACGCATATAATATATAAATAATTATACACATATATATTTATTTATATTTATATACACTTTATATATATATATATATATATATATATATATATATATATATATATATATATATATATCACTGATAATTAGTAAGGATAATTCCAAGGAGGATATAAATCCAAAGAGAGTTCAAATATTTTATTATTATTATTATTATTATTATTATTATTATTATTATTATTATTGTTTTTGTAATTTGTGATGGTTATATTTCGATGGGGATGATTTCGCTGCTTATATATAATATATTCTGGTAACCATAGTGACTGGCTTAACTCCTTTCATTCTCTCTCTCAGTCTCTTTCGCTTTACCTACGTCATGTCTGTCTCACAAAACTTATATTGAAATCTGTGTCTTCTTCCTTTTTTCGGTCCCCTTTTAACATTAATTTTTTTTCCGGTTTTTCTTTTTTCTCTCTCTTACTTTTTTTATTTTCACTTTGCTTCTGTCTAAATAAATTGAACTCCATTTATTTTTAAAATTTGGTCTGAAGAAATGGACGTCTGTGTACACAAATTAAAATATCACCTGAATGTATTTTTAAAGGATTCTGTATTCATTAATATATATATATATATATATATATATATATATATATATATATATATATATATATATATATAAGTAAGTAAGTAAAGATGTGTTTGGTAGTGAATATGGATAATTCCAGGAGGATATGATCCTGACAGCTCAATGTAAAAACAGAGGAAATATTGATTCTATTAAGAATCAGACAACTTCAACGGTTCATGGTGATTATAATATATTTTCGTAGATTCGAAATTCGATTCTAAGTCCTCAGATCAACTTTTTCATATGAATAAGTGAGTGACAAATATTCCAGATATAAGATGAATTCAGTAATTTTTTTTTTTAATTTATGCATACACGTGTTTTAGGAGGCAGGTTTAATTTGGTATATCTCTCAAAGGGAAAAGGTGATTGAGGAAGTGGGAGATACAAGACATGCAAACAAAATTGGGAAAGGAGAAAGAGATAAAGAAGAAAAGAAATAGAATTATTTGCATCCATTTTAATAAAGAGACAGATAATAATGACGAGGAGGTATGGGGTTTCTTAGACATGCTGACCTCTTTATCAAGTATATCTGCAGAAACGTGGAAGGGGAACGTAAAAATAAGAGTTAAGAAAAAAGAGACAGAAAAGAGAGAAAAATATATAAAGAGAAAGAGAAAAACTAGTTAGGGGAAAAAGAACATGCATGTGTGACACAGACAAAAGGTGTCTACTATCGGATTATGCCACTTTAAGATTAATATTTTAAATAATAATAATAATAATGTTAATAATAATAATAATAATAATAATAATAATAATAATAATAATAATAGCAACTCAATGGTAAAAAAGAACTGTAATAAATTTCTAATAGAAAAAAAATGTAATGTAATGACTTTTTTTATAAATGTATAAAGGTATTTCCCCCCCAAAAAAAAAATTATTAAAATAAATAAACACACACACACACACACACATATAGATAGATAGATAGATAGATAGATAGATAGATAATATTAGTGGTAAATATACACATACACATGCAAAATATATAGATATATATACATAGGTGAATACACATATATGTATATTTTTTTAATAAAAAATTCCAAGAGGATAGAATCCGTGTAGAACTCAATGTCCAGAACAGAGTAAGGATATAATAAAATAGCTTAAACACTAATATTCCATGGTCATAATTTATTCCATTGGAATCGTAAATACGATCCAATTCATCAGACCTACAAATTCAAAAAGAAAACAGAAAAACAACTCCGGAAATAACAACTCCGGAAATAAAAACAGAATTTAGAGAGAGTCTAGAGAAGGAGGGAGATTAAACCATAACAGAGAGAATTTTAGGAGAGGTGAGTGGAAGGGGTTTATGTAAGAGAAATATGAATGTTGTCGGATGTCTAATGCATAAAAGATATATATATATATATATATCTATATATATATATATATATATATATATATATATATATATATAATACATAAAGATGCATATATATATATGCATATATACACATATATTTATATATATATACACATATGTTAACACGCATACACATAGGCATATACATGCATATATACATACACATAAGCGTATAAAAAGTTAGCCAAAAAAGATAAATACAGCCTTCTCTCTCTCTCTCTATATATATATATATATATATATATATATATATATATATATATATATATATATATATATATATATATATATATATATATATATATATATATATATATATATATATATATAAAAATGGTAATAAAACAATAATATAAATACACATGAGAATTAAACGAGTAATTAAGATAATGAAAATAATAAATAAAAATTATGAAATAAATCGATAAGACAGAATTAAATAAGTGTTAAAGACCTATGAAAAAAAAAGTATGTATATAAACCAATATTAGGCTAGGATGAAAAGAATACAATACTACATTAATTTAAACCAAACGATTAAATCGACTAAGGATATATAAACACATATTTAAGACATTATGAAAAAGACCTATGGTACTATATTTGGAAAACGTATGTATTTTCCTTTGGTTAGTATATAGAAGGTGAACATAATTCGAACAAAAACATGTATATACGTCACATCAATGCACAATATATAGTCTACCAGTAAGTACATATATCTCACATGCATATACATATATACATATGTATATCCATAAAAACAACAAACAGAAACGCGTACATATACCCATCTCTATATAACCAAAAATATACACATATTAAAACAAGTACATATACATTCTTTTATCTATACATTCACATACATACACAAAGCTACACAACTAAATCTACATAGTGACAACATGTATTGTTCCATGTTATGTGCATTCATAATCGATTTCCCAAGGATGAGTCTCCCGAAAGTTTGGTGTAGGTTGAGACTTTGAATCGATGTTTGTGTCTGCATTTGAAAACAATATCATTGCGATAGTTCAGCGATTTCTCAGGTCTATAATATTTAATTATGAAGATTTTCTCTTTAATGCAGACATCGCACCTGTCTCTGACGTTTCTAGGAGTCCGATAAGATACTCCATTGCAAGTGCGGGGGGAGCTGTTTTCCACAAGATCTCAAGAGTATTTAGACAGCGTTGTTTGATGTTTAATGAATTCGTTGTTGAAGAAATGACGATGATTGTATAAACACTGTTTCCAATTCCTGACAGATATTCCAATGTAAACCTTTTTCAGGTTTACATTTCCCATAGGGAAGATCGTGTGGCTTCATACACTATATTTTGCGTCATACAAATTTCAACCACTAGACTTTCAATTTTTACCCTGCAATTACAGGTATAATCATTGTTTGTAATTGATTATTAAGAAATTTTCTAATAATGCTATCATTGTGTGAATTTATATTTTTTACATATTGTTCACAAATTAATAACTAATTTTCAAAGATATTTCTATTAATTTTTTTTTCAGAGGATTGATATTACTAAAGTACGTGTTTGTTAAATTAAAAAAAAATACTAATATTAATATTGGAGAGATTTCAAAAGAGTGGGTTGAGAAATATAACTTTCTTTTTCCTATTTTTGCATTTATAGGATGTATTGTCATTCAATTTGGGGTGATTTAAGTGGACATTGATGTAGATGGGGGTTTGGTTTTCTTTTTGGAAGGGTTTCAATGTATTATTAGAGACACTGAATGTAACATCTAGTAAAATGACAATTTTTAAGTTAGATGATATATCAATTTTAAATCCTAGAATTTTGATAGATTTAATGTTTTTTTGTTTGAATTCATGTAACTTGTCACCCATTTATTTATATGAAAATTTTGATTCTGCGGAAATTATAATCGAATTTCGAATGAAGGAAATAAACTATAATCACCATGAAATCTTAAAATTGCCTGTTTCTTAATATAATTTACACACACACACACATATATATATATATATATATATATATATATATATATATATATATATATATATATATATATATAATGAAATGGATTAAGTCCAACAATTATTTAATATATTTTCCGTTTATGTGTTATTTTTATAGATATAATTTATTTAAGTAAATGTTCTGTTTTTAATTAAACATTATTAATTACATTTACCGGGCTGAATGTTCGAAAAAATTCATAGAAAATATGTGCTTCTCCGAGATATTTTCATCGTTCAGTAAACTAGGAACCAATTTAATAAAGAATATTGCTTTCAATTGCATACATCTATGACTTAAGCTGAGCAACGTGTGATGAAACAGGAAAAATTAGCTAAAGGCAAAAGAAAAGAGTACTTAACTGTTATGTAATAAATGACCTTCATCATTGGAGGCCACAATCTTAACAAAATAATATATGTAGATGACTTGGTGTTGATAGCAGTTACAGAAATGAAACTACTAAAAGGCCTACAGAATGTACTCAAGGAAAGTGAGAAGAAAAGATTAAACATCGATTTCAAGAAGACAGAATTAATATGTTAGCTAAAAGATCAGCCCAAAGTACGAATTTCATATCAGAGATACCAAAATCAAGGAAGTAAAATAATTTAAATATCTAGGAAGAGACAAGGCATGTGTGACACTTGGATAGCCAAAGATTCCTTCCAAAAGTACATGGTGTTCCAAAAGTCTGTGTCACATAACGACACTGAATATCTTAATAACTCTTTGTGACACGTGGATGGTCAAAGATGCCTTCCATAAGTACATGGTGTTTCAAAAGACTGTGTCACATAACGACACTGAATATCTTAATAACTATCTGTGACACGTGGATGGTCAAAGATGCCTTCCATAAGTACATGGTGTTTCAAAAGACTGTGTCACATAACGACACTGAATATCTTAATAACTATTTGTGACACGTGGATGGTCAAAGATGCCTTCCATAAGTACATGGTGTTTCAAAAAACTGTGTCACATAACGACACTGAATATCTTAATAACTATTTGTGACACGTGGATAGTCAAAGATGCCTTCCAAAAGTACATGGCGTTTCAAAAGACTGTGTCACATAACGACACTGAATATCCTTATAATTATAGAAGTTATTAAAACACACTACGCACTTTCTGAAAGCTAATATTTCCACGTTTCTATACAGGTTTTTACATCTCTTCAGTGTGTGCGGCCCGGGTTACACGACACACATCCAAATTATGATTCAATTCTTGCCAAATGCGATCAATCATAGCGTCGCTGAGGGTTGGCAAGGCTTCAGTTATTCGCGTCTTCAGATCATCCACGTCTCTGGGATAGGGAGGAGTACACGAGGCCTTTCACATACCCCCATAGGAAGAAGTCACATGGCACGCGGTCTAGACGCCTAGGTGGTCATCGCAAGAAAACGCGACCAATCTGTCCTGAACTTCCGACCCATCTTTTAGGCAGAATGGTGTTCAAAAATTAAATGTAATTAAGGAAAATTAAGTTAACGAAAGAAAACTTGACATTTTTAGCTTTTAAATGGCACCAGTTCAAATTTCCTACCCTTTGCAGTTCATAATATGTGTTCCTATAATATGTCATAAACACCTTGTGCGAGCGTGTATATACACATATGTATATATATAGCTAATATTAGTGGTAAATATACACATACATATGCAAAATATATAAATATATATACATAGGTGAATACACATACATGTATGTATTTGAATAAAAAATTCCTTGAGGATAGAATCCAGGTAGAATATTAGTGGTAACTATAAATATTTTTTCTGTTTTCTTTTTGAATTTGTAGGTCTGATGAATTGGATCGTATTTACGATTCCAATGGCATAAATTATGACCATGGAATATTTGTGTTTAAGCCTTTTTATTATATATGTATATATATATATATGAGATGTCACTGTTATTTTCGTTTTCCGTTCATTAAACAATTTATCCATCGCACCCTGTATATATGAATAAAGAGAAAAGAAAAACTTATAGTCGGCTCGTTTTGTCCTGTGAGGGATTTTATCCAAGCAAACCTTTCTGTTTGCCTTTAGTCATATTGATTTTTCAGATATATTCTATCTCACATTTTACATATGCATACAGGGTGTTTTAAAAGTCTATACCACATTAAGACAATGTATATCATAGTAGCTATTGAGGAGATCAAAATGATTTATATTTTCTGAAAGCAAATATTTCCACGTTTCTCTACAGGTTTTTACATCTCTTCAATGTTTCCGGCCCGAGTTACGTCACCCGACCAAATGATAATCCAGTCTTTGCCAAACGCGATCATGCATAACGTCGTTGATAGGTGCCAAGACTTCAGATCATCCACATCTCTGGGAAGTGTGTACACGAGGTCTTTCACACACCCTCAGATGAAAAATCACTCGATGTGAGAACTGAAGACCTAGGTGGCCGTTACAGAAACACGCCATCAGTCTGTCAAGAACGTTCAACTCATCTGTCAGAGTGGCTCAGATACTGTCTATCTTTAAGAAAAAATATTAAATTAAAATTAAATTAAATTAACAAAAGAAAACTTGACAATTTTAGCTTTTAAATGGTATCAGTTCAATTATTCTACCATATGTAGTTCATGATACAAGAAAAAATATTGAATTAAAATTAAATTAAATTAATAAAAGAAAACTTGACAATTTTAGCTTTTAAATGGTATCAGTTCAATTATTCTACCCTATGTATTTAATGATACAAGAAAAATATTAAATTAAAATTAAATTAAATTAAGAAATGAAAACTTGACAATTTTAGATTTTAAATGGTATCAGTTCAATTATTCTACCATATGTAGTTCATGATACAAGAAAAAATATTAAATTAAACTTAAATTAAATTAATAAAAGAAAACTTGACGATTTTAGCTTTTAAATGGTATCAGTTCAATTATTCTACCATATGTAGTTCATGATACAAGAATTCTTAAAATGTGACATAGACTTTTAAAACATCCTGTATTAAGAAACAGAAAACATCGTTAGGAAATAAAGAAAAGAGTACTGAACTCTTACGTGATATCTGCCCTTCACATATGCCCTTCAAGACCAGAATATATTTTACACACCAAACTTGATAGGTTATATCCAGATTTCTCCTGTGCCTATACACTTTAATATGACATATTAAAGTGTATAGGCACAGGAGAAATCTGGATATAACCTATCACACGAGCTTGTGTAAAAGGATGACAGGTTAGAGTTTAGGAGAGGCAGAAAAAAAGACTATTTGCTTAAAGCTGGCGAAAGACAAGAATTTGGGAAGAGCCATGATCCCCAAAGCCCTGAATTAGTCATGACGTGGCACATAGAAGACGTTACTTAGATACAGATAGAAAACGCTGACACATTTGGACAATAAATGAGTTCAGAATGTTTGGAGAATTTGACACTCAAGGGTCGTAATTAAATCGGGACAGGCAGATGGATAAGTTGAGTAATTTGGCTAACGGTGTTTTGTTAGCAGGTAGCAAAACTGGGAAAAAGAGGGTCCGATGTTGATTAGAGCTATAATAGGGAAAGCACTGTGGTGTAATGGATAGTGGCTCGGATTGAGGAATCGTAGAGCTGAGTTCGAATTCCAGTCGAAACCATTACATATTCTTACGTGCTAATACCCTTGTGAAAGTATGAATCATCTTCTTCCCCACCCCTAGCTATGGGTAAATAGACTGCGTTCAATAGATTTGGCTGGTAACTTGTCAAGGAGAAGGACCACACTGAATTCAAAACCTGATCCACCAGGATGTAAGGTGTGCAGTTGGCTAACAACCTACTCACTTACAAAACAGGCTGGTTATAGAAATCGCAAAGATATCTTGTGGCCTTATGTTCTTCAAGAAATTTAAAGACATGACATATATAATAATCTGGAAATTGTAGAGAGCCATGATCGCTTATGTTGAATGTATTGCTTACATAAAACAAGAAACGATTTTTTATAATTGCCTGATCTTTTTACACACAGGGAAAGTACGATTGGAGTTGGAATATATCCATCTCACGAGTTAAGATTCGGATTTTTATCTTATACACATTGCCACAGGACAAAATGTTGTTCTAAATATATTATTTACGACCCCCGCAATAGATAATATCTGTAATTATATCAGGAAGATGAGATTAGGAAAGTGATATGGAACAAAATGAAATCAACATCAGACCTCAAAAGTTCATCCAGAATGGAGACAAACAGAAAAATCGAAAAGATAATTATATCAACAATGTCTCTGCCCTGGGACTTAATATTAGCACAAAGGTTGGTCCGCTTGTCGTTGAATCGTATTTTCTGGTTTTAAGACTTAATGCTGTGAGTTGTGTCAGATGAAGCTAAGCATTGCAAAAAATTACATTTCACTTGCAAGAGTTGTTATTTCCAGTCTAGCTCACACGTTTTTACAACTCACCCTGAACGGCAGCACGCTAGTCTCGTCGAATTAAATCTGATTAACATCGAATGCGAAATATTTAATACTTTTCACCGTACAACGATAAACTTAATACATTTATATCTAGATGCGCGGATGTACATAAATGTATACGAATTTTTGTGGAATTTCGTTTGAATAAAAGTATAAGGTAAATGTAGACTTAAAGATTTATCTGAGAGTAAGAATAGGGAATAATGTTTTTTTTTTTGGAAACGCTACTATAAGTGGTAATTTAGATTGATTTTTGGGGAAACGTAAGTGCTAGTATAGGATAGATTTGAGTTGGGTACGCATGCAGGTTTAGTTAAAGAGTTGTTATAATAATCAAGAGTGGTCTCCCCTTGTTTCATTCCTCTACTCTTTGACAGAGCTAGTTCTGTTTACTGGGGCTATAAAATGATATAATACGTGAACTTTATATTCTCAGTTGAGCCTACACCTGGGTACTTTTGTCTTTACATTAGTATTGCTATGTGCTTAGTATTTAAAACGTATAAAACATTTGGATTAAACTATGCAAGAAAAATAACAGCTTACCGTTTTAGGAATCCAAGTGAAGTAACTCGAATCCAAACAGGATGAAATAAAATGTCAACAGTTTATAGGAGAAGAGCGTCATAAATCCTTTTTCTTTTTTTTTTTTTCATTGGCTGACGTTGACTGACTTAAGTCAATAAGAACGGTCGGACTAGCCATGTTAGAATTTTTTTTTCAATGTCGAGCTGCATAGCACTGCGCTTTCAAGGAGGCGTCCTGAATCGTCCAGAGTCAGATCGGGGCTGCTGTTTGAGCCGATATGATGCAAAACCCTGAATCGACCATGAGGACAGAGCATCATTGAAGACACCCTTGATGTATCGAAAATATATTATGTAACTAGACGACTTTAATCACAGAAAAATATTTGGCAAGCCAGTTTGTCCTCCGGTTGGGTTCGTTATTTTGCTTCGAAATCAGATTTTCCTTCTTATCATTGACGGTGATGTTCTAAGCGTAGCTTAGATGTGGCACAAGACCAAAAGTGTGGGGAACCCAGTGAGGATCGAACTCACTAGTAACTGATCTAGCGAGACAAGCCTGGTAACGATTACACTACGTCCAAGCGTACCTACGTAATAAGGATGAATAAATAAGTCTAATTTTAGTCGCTAAAGTAAATATTTTACGTTTTTATTTGAGACTATAAGTATTCACTTGGTTCATGGTGAAGTAAATCATGGTCATTTATATTTGAGTCCATAAGCGTTTATTATTTTGAGGAGTAGGTGTATTATTAGTACTTTATAGCTGAGTGTATAACTAGTTATTTCGTTCAAATATGAGTAAGTATAGATCGTTTATATATTTAAGTAAATTTGATTCACTGTTAATCAAATAATGGTCTCTTATATTTGGGTCCATAAGGATTTGTTATTTTAAGGAGTAGGTATACATTAGTAGTTTATAGCCGTGTCTATAACTATTGATTTTGTCCAAATATGATCAAATATAGATCGTTTATATATTTAAGTAAATTTGATTCGCTGTTAATCAAATAAGGGTCATTTATATTTGAGTCCATAAGCATTTGTTATTTTGAGTAGATATACATTAGTAGTTCATAGCTGAATCTATAAGTATTTATTTCCTTCAAATATGAACAAATATATATCGTTTATATATTTAAGTAAATTTGATTCGCTGTTAATCAAATAATGACTATTCATATTAGAGTCCATAAGCATGTGTTATTTTGAAGAGTAGGTATACATTAGTAGTTTATAGCTGAGTCTAGAACTATTTATTTCGTTTAAATATGAGCAAATATATATCGTTTATATATTAAGTAAATTTGATTCGCTGTTAATCAAATAATGCTCATTTATATTTAAGTCTATAAGCATGTGTTATTTTGAAGAGAGGTATACATTAGTAGTTTATAGCTGAGTCTAGAACTATTTATTTCATTCAAATATGAGTAAATATAGTTCGTTTCTATATTTAAGTAAATTTGATTCGATGTTAATCAAATAATGCTCATTTATATTTGAGTCTATAAGCATGTGTTATTTTGAAGAGAGGTATACATTAGTAGTTTATAGCTGAGTCTAGAACTATTTATTTCATTCAAATATGAGTAAATATAGTTCGTTTCTATATTTAAGTAAATTTGATTCGATGTTAATCAAATAATGCTCATTTATATTTGAGTCTATAAGCATGTGTTATTTTGAAGAGAGGTATACATTAGTAGTTTATAGCTGAGTCTAGAACTATTTATTTCATTCAAATATGAGCAAATATAGTTCGTTTCTATATTTAATTAAATTTGATTCGCTGTTAATCAAATAATGCTCATTTATATTTGAGTCTATAAGCATGTGTTATTTTGAAGAGAGGTATACATTAGTAGTTTATAGCTGAGTCTAGAACTATTTATTTCATTCAAATATGAGCAAATATAGTTCGTTTCTATATTTAAGTAAATTTGATTCGCTGTTAATCAAATAATGCTCATTTATATTTGAGTCTATAAGCATGTGTTATTTTGAAGAGAGGTATACATTAGTAGTTTATAGCTAAGTCTAGAACTATTTATTTCATTCAAATATGAGCAAATATAGTTCGTTTCTATATTTAATTAAATTTGATTCGATGTTAATCAATTAATGGCCATTAATATTTGAGTCCATAAGGATTTGTTATTTTGAGGAGTAGTTATATATTATTAGTTTATAGCCGTGTCTATAACTATTCATTTCGTTCAAATATGAGAAAATCTCGATCGTTTATATATTTAAGTAAATTTGATTCGCTGTTAATCAAATAATGCTCATTTATATTTGAGTCTATAAGCATGTGTTATTTTGAAGAGAGGTATACATTAGTAGTTTATAGCTGAGTCTAGAACTATTTATTTCATTCAAATATGAGTAAATATAGTTCGTTTCTATATTTAAGTAAATTTGATTCGATGTTAATCAAATAATGCTCATTTATATTTGAGTCTATAAGCATGTTTATTTTGAAGAGGGTTTTAGTAGTTTATAGCTGAGTCTAGAACTATTTATTTCATTCAAATATGAGCAAATATAGTTCGTTTCTATATTTAAGTAAATTTGATTCGCTGTTAATCAAATAATGCTCATTTATATTTGAGTCTATAAGCATGTGTTATTTTGAAGAGAGGTATACATTAGTAGTTTATAGCTGAGTCTAGAACTATTTATTTCATTCAAATATGAGCAAATATAGTTCGTTTCTATATTTAAGTAAATTTGATTCGCTTGTTAATCAAATAATGCTCATTTATATTTGAGTCTATAAGCATGTGTTATTTTGAAGAGAGGTATACATTAGTAGTTTATAGCTAAGTCTAGAACTATTTATTTCATTCAAATATGAGTAAATATAGTTCGTTTCTATATTTAATTAAATTTTATTCGATGTTAATCAATTAATGGCCATTAATATTTGAGTCCATAAGGATTTGTTATTTTGAGGAGTAGTTATATATTATTAGTTTATAGCCGTGTCTATAACTATTCATTTCGTTCAAATATGAGAAAATCTCGATCGTTTATATATTTAAGTAAATTTGATTCGCTGTTAATCAAATAATGGTGATTTATATTTGAGTCCATAAGCGTTTTTGATTTCGAGCGGTAGTTATACAGGTTGCGATGGATAAACTGTCGTCACATCGCACTAAAATGAAAATAACTTTGACGTCTCATTTTTAACGGATATTTTTACCAAGATTACACAAAAATATCACGAAACACCGAAAAGTAAATTTATTCAATAAAACCGCCAATTGCTTCAAGCAAGGCCTCCGGATGACTTCGTAATCACCTGCAACACTTCTGGGCGATCTGCTTGTTTAAGTTGAAGAGTGCAGCTATAATTGCCTTTAGTTCATCCGTGGTGTTACAATGAGTTACGCTTGTCGATAGCTTAATTGCGCCTCACATATAACAATGAAGGGGTCTGCAGTCTGGCGAGTTAGGTTGGCAGGTGTAAGGGGTGATGTGATCGCTGTAATTGTCTGACCGCCATGACTGCGTTCTCCTGCTTGCGTGGCATGGTGAAGAATCCAGTTGCTAGACAGAATGTCTTCCATCTGTCACCCTCTTGACCCAGGGTATCACATGCCTGTCAAGGCGCTTGATGTAAGCCACCATGTTGTGTCTGAGACCCAGTGGGAAGATGAATGGAGGTCTAACGTCGCCATCACGAGTGATCAATCCAAACACCTTCGTAATGACCATTAAACTCATCGAATTCTTTCCGAATCTTCTGCACTCTCCTCAAATTGACACCCAAACACACTGAATTGTTCCTATTGGAGCTTCCGGTGTGAATGCCAAGCAGTACAGAATGCCTTTTCCAAATTTCCGGTGAATTGAATTGTTTCATGGTGCGGTTTTCTGACAGAAGAACCGACATGTTGACACTATACTGTGCTGTGGACAAAATCAAAAACAAACAAGGCGCATGTGCGAAATAAAAAATATGAAATGGTGACAATTTACCTATCTCTCTCTTTCTCTCTCTCTCTGTTTGTCTCTCTTTCTCTCTCTCTCACCCTCTTTCTCCTTTCTCTCTCTCTCTCTGTTTGTCTCTTTTTCTTTCTCTCTCCCTCTCTCTTTCTCTCTTTCTCTGTTTGTCTCTCTTTCTCTCTCTCTCTCTCTCACTCTCTCCCTCTCTCTTTCTCTGTCTCTCTCTCTCTGTCTCTCTCTCTCACTCTCTCACTCTCTCTCTTTTTCTCTCTCTCACTCTCTCTTTCTCTCTCTCCCTCTCTCTCTCTGTTTGTCTCTCTTTCTTTCTCTCTCACTCTCTCTCTCTCTCTTTCTCTCTCTCTGTATATTTGTGGTTTATCCCAGAATCCATAAGGCTTATTTCGTTTGGAGATGGGCAAATATTGATGTTTTATATATTTAAGTAAATTTGGTTTATACTTAAATAAATAATGATAGTTTATATTTGAGTCTATAAGCATTTCTTATTTCGAGATGTGGGTATATACAGTGAGTTTTATCTGCATATATAAGCCATTATTTTATTCGTGGGTAGTTATAGTGATTTTCCAAGTGTAGCTTGGATGTGGCACAAGGCCGAAAGTATGGGGCACCCAGTGAATATCGAACTCAATACTCAGTCATAATTGTTCTAGCGAGACAAGATTGCTAACCCTTACACCGCCTCGAGGTGCCCTTAATTTTCCAAGCGTTCCTTATATGTGTCACAAGGCCGAACATATGGGGCACCCAGTGGGGATCGAACTCAATACTCAGTCGTAATTGTTCTAGCGAGACAAGATTGTTAACCATTACAACGCTACGAGGTGCCTTTTTTTTTCCAAGCGTAGCTTATGTGTCACAGGGCCGAAGGTATGGAGCACCCAGTGAGAATTGAACTCACTACTTTATCGTAATTTTTCTAGCAAGACAAGCTCACTAATCATTACACCGTCTCGATGTGCACTTACTTTTCCAAGCGTAGCTTAGAAGTGGCACAGAGCCGAAAGAATGGGGCACCCAGTGAGGATCGAACTCAATACTCAGTCGTAACTGTTCTAGCGAGACAAGCTTGCTAACCATTACAACGCCTTGAGGTACCGTTCGTAAGAGGATACCTCAAGGTGGTGTAATGGTAGTTATATGTTGGTAGTTTATACCTGGGTCATTGATTTTGATCTTTTATATAGTAAATCTACTAAGAGTTAAGTAAATATCAGCCGTTTATATTTGAGTCTATGTTCATTTACTTGGTTCAAATATATCCAATTATTGGTCGTTTATATTCGACTATATAAGCATTTACTCGTGTCGTAGTTAAGCAAATATTAGCCATTTACATCCGAGCATAGAATCATTTACTTGACCACTGGTCAGTAGTGATGCTGCTACCCAGATTTGAAGATTGAGTGATTTGTGGTTTTAATACATAGCTACTGAAAGAGTTGAACAAAAACAGATCTGGAGAGTTGAGCTAAAAAGAGAGAGAACTGATACTGAGGCATCTGAGAGAGGCGTGGCACGTGGAACTAGAACTGTCTACCCAGGCGGATGACATAAAGGGTTTAGTTCGAAATTCCAATCACCTGAATAAGGCCAGAGCGTACAACGGCTAAAATCTCGGGAATATGGCAACGAAGGTGGACAACAGTCCGAACAGTGTAAATAATGTAAATAATTACAATACCTCACCTCAGAAATATAGACATATATTAGTTCCACCTGTTCGGACTTTTACAGTTAGCCCAGTACACAGAGTCGAATCATTCTCCTTTCCTACGTGTTACGTCGTTAAAAAGGAAGTTTCGCTAAAACTGTCTTTTCTGGAGAATGCCGATCATTACAATTGTCAAAAGTAAGCTACATCCAGTAGCAAGGCCTTTGATTGAGAGATCTGAGGTTTTGAGGTCCGTGGAACCATTTCTTAATCATTGTTTTTTTTTCCCAGATCCACCCTGATCCGGACCTTATGGCGCCAGCTATGGGCAAACAGTTAACCCCTAAACAAAAGCAACATATTAAAAAAGTGTAAAAATACATTTTTATAGTAAAAATCAAAAATACATAGCAACAGTATCTAGTTAAAAAGTAAAATTACCAACAATACATCGACCACTATGAACGAACTCATGACATTATTCCATATAATATCCTAAAAAATTCTTAAAGAAATCAAACGATTTCGAAATATAAGTTCGAAAAAACTGCAACTTAAAGCACTGCCTGTGGTAATTATGTCCGAACAAACATGTACATCCTTGTGCTAATTGAGAAAGAAAATGAATTATTCCGTTAATATTTACTCTTTTTCGTATTTTCCAGAGAAACATGACCCAGTGCATATGTTAGTACTTCGTATGTCCATTCTACGAAGTCCTTCCTCGCAGATTGACCACACGTTCTCGATTGGATTTAAATCAGGAGAATTTCCGGGCCAATCTGTAATACTGTGGTTTGCTCATTGGTAAAGCTTGCCATGGTCTTCATGCAGCGTTACAATTTTTGTACACTTCTTTGGCGTATTGCCCATCACAGAAAATGGCTGTAGGACAACTAAAGGACAGTCGAGACAATGGTGTCTGTGCGTGATGCAATCACGGATGATGCAATGTTTTTCAAGACCAAACAAATTTAATCATACAACCCCAAAATAGATTACTGCACACTAATGCAAATGACTAAATCTGAGTAAAAAATAGAAATTGATTGCATCCTGTCACTCCAGAGGGTCTAAAATTGGCCGTGTGGTGAAAGAAACGAAACTAAAGGGGTTGTTTCAATTAATTTGCACAAGGGTGTATAAGTACAAAAATTATAATCCGACATGCATGCAAGTCTAGAATAACATATATCATATTTTTAATACTTTAAGTCTCTCAGGCGAATTAAATTTTGACATTAAATTACATTTATCATACAGTCAATTATGTGCCATACGTGATACACGTTTAGGCGATCATTTATCTTTCGATACATGACTGACTACGCAGATTTTTCACCGCAGTAGGTTGCCATTTTTTTCTGTGGTAGACAAGTTGACATCGATGGCTATATAACCCGATTTGTCGTGCTATGTACCCCAAGCTGGTGGCAGAATAGGATTGATACCTTTCCCAACGTTATTAGCACGTAAGGGAATGTAATGGATTCTACTGGAACTCAGTCCTAGCCGCTATCTTCTACCCCACATTGCCTCGCTCTCTCTGTATATATATATATATATATATATATATATATATATATTAAAAAGATATTTTTTATGTTTAACGTTGTTATTTATAGATACAAGTATTTAAGCAAATGCTCTGTTTATGATAAACAGTATTAAATAACATTTACCGGCCTGAATGTCCGAGAAATTTTCATAGAAAATATTCGTTCTTTGACAGGATTCGAACCTGCATCCTATACGGAACCGTCATTCAGGCCGGTAAATGTTATTTAATACTGTTTATCATAAACAGAGCATTTGCTTAAATACTTGTATCTATAAATAACAACGTTAAACATAAAAAATGTCTTTAATAAATAAATTGTCGGACCTTGTCCATTTCTTAAAATATATATATATATATATATATATATATATATATATATATATATATATATATATATATATATATATATATATATATATATATATATATATATATATAGTTTAAACTTCTATCATTTCTTTTGCGTTTAATTCACACCTCATTGATTTGAAACAATTTAACTGTAACTATCTAACTTCAGTGTCTCTCAAGTTCTGTAAGAGTGAACTTTACTCGGAAAAATGTTATCCTCATCCTTCAAAAACTCAGGGAATGCTTATTTTAAAGTTCAGCAACAGATTTAATCTTGTATATCTTAGTGAATACCATGCTGTACTCTCTCTCTCTCTCTCTCTCTCTCTCTCTATACATATATATATATATATATATATATATATATATATATATATATATATATATATATATATATATATATATATATAATAATGTGTGTATGTGTGCAGGGGATCTATTTTTTCTACCCGTACAATAACCTGCAGTGTTATTGATCCTCATCTGGCATCTTGGCTACATTTTCCCACAGCCGTAATGTAGATTCCCTGTGTCATTTCTATAAATGCTTTCATGGTAATTGTTTGCATGAACTTTCCTCCATGTTACCCAGATTTTAAGAATTTAAGCTCCGTAGTATTACATTTCTCACCTATTTACAGTTGACATTGCTAGATATAAAACTAAGTTCTAAGTCTTTATTGCATTAATTGGGGTGAAATAATTTTGAAAAAATTAAAAAGAAGATATTTTTAATGTATCCCGATGTGCCGAACCAGGCAAGGTGTCAGATCGATAACTTGGGAGCATCATGTATTATTTTCTGGTTATTGGAATTTATTCTATATACACCAATACTATATATATATATATATAAATATATATATATATATATATATATATGAAGAAATATAGTTTTAAGATGTGCTATATTTATGGGATAAGGTGCTCAATATCAGAGATAGAGTGTGTAAATATAAAAGGGAACATAGAAGTCAACATTTTAGAGGCGACAGTCTGGTTCATGCTAGAGGCAATCGTCAAGCCTGACGACTGCATCTAGCATGAACCAGACTGTCGCCTCTATGGTGATTTCTATGTTTATATATATATATATATATATATATATATATATATATATATATATATATATGAATTTAAAGGGTGTTCTTATAATTTGGACCTATTTTAAATGTGAATTAAGTTTAAGGTTTTTTTTTTTCCTTTTTCTTTCAGATTTAACAACTTAAGTCTTTGGCGATTTCAACCATGAAAAGGTTTACAATCAAACAACGTGTCAAAGTTATCGAAGCCTATTACGAAAATGGACGTTCAAACAGAAATACATTTCACGCACTTGGCGATATTTTGGTCAACATAATCGACCAAACGAGAGTATAATTGGAAACGATGTAATGTTGTTGTAGAATGGTTCAATTCCTGCGTGCGATACCGAATTTTCGGCCACATTCTCGTGCACTGCAGCCAAATTTATCAGCTGTGTGCTCATTTACGGCGTAATCGAGCACGCAATGGTGTTTTCACATCTGCCACGGATTCAATTAGTCTGAATTTACGACCAATTTTTTTTTCGAATTGCACTGTTGGCACTTTAACAGGTTGTTTGTTAATCTTTCCATGGTTAAAATTGTCAAAGTTATTAAATCGGGCAAAGTTATTCAAATACGTTTTATATACGTTTGTCTGTGCGTGTGCGTGTGGGTGTGTGTTTATATACGTGTGTGTATGTGTGTTTCTATACGTGAGCATGTGTGTGTCGATATTTATGTACAATTATATACTGAATATAAACAGAGAGTCGTCTTTAATTACTTTTACACAAATATTACTCTGGCTTCGTATGTGTAAGATATTTCTAGATAAGTTAGTTTATAAAACTGACGGCTGATTTATATTATAAGACATGTTTATACATACCATTCTCAATTTTTCACTACGTCTTCTCTATCTACTCTATCTTTTCTCTCTCTCTCTCTCTCTCTCTCTATATATATATATATATATATATATATATATATATATATATATATATATATCGCTTACGAGTCAATGTCAGGATTGATAATATGTTTAACAGTTGTTAATCTTCTGACAGGCAGGGTGTAAGTAAATTTTGGAAGAATCTTTTTTTCACAACATGTCACTCAACAAGTTTCTTCTCCGTCAAATCTACTGGCATACCAATGACGTAACATTTTTTGTTGAGCTATTTCACGCCGGAAGAGGGTGTGAGGATTCGGACACATGACTTTCACACGAGAATTATTGCTAAGGGAACAGAAACGGCCGTAGCCAAATCTCGATTTATACATGCCAAACTAATTCCACTTCTGTTAAGACATATCGAACATTCTTTCTTTTTTAGGTCTTTCATTATATATGAATCACTCAAATTTTGTTTCTTTCTTTCTCTCTCTCTCTCGTTTATATATATATATATATATATATATATATATATATATATATATATATAAAATTCAGCATTTTCACCTCCATCTACATGCGTGTATTCCAATGTTTACATGTTCTCATCTATCAGTCACCTTCTGTTTCTCTCTACCTATATATATATATATATATATATATATATATATATATATATATATATATATATGCGTGTGTGTGTCTGTGTGCGTGCGTGTATGTGTGTGTGTGTGTCGCGCGCGTTAATATCATGTTCGTCTCCGAGACCCGCTTCTATCGTAACGGCCCTAGTTCGATTCTCGGTAGTGGATCTGCGCTGCTGAGGAGTCCCAAAATGGACGCAACTGCATTCTGCAGAGGATTCTTATTCTAGATTCGATGTATTATTATGAACTATACATATATATATATATATATATATATATATATATATATATATAACAAGATGTACATATATATATATATATATATATATATATATATATATATATGCATAACAAGATGTACAGTTTTGTCGTATGCGTGTGTTCATGTCTAATGTAACACAGACTAATATATATATATATATATATATATATATATATATATATATATATATATATATATATATATTTATTTATTTATTTATTTAAAAATGTGATTCCAACTCGCGACATAAGAGGTCTCATGTTTCAAAACAAGAGCCGAAAAATTCAATATAATTATTTGAATTAAATTGAGTTAAAGTAAGCTTTGATTCATCATCAAGCGATGCTCTACTTTTGTATCGAGCATTATTTTTAAAAAACAATAGCTAAAATACTAAGGAACTTTTGATTATTACCTAACCAGTTCCTTCCTATTTTCTATATATTTTCATATATATATATATATATATATATATATATATATATATATATATATATATCTTGATTATATACAATTATATTATGTATAATAATAATATATTTTTGTCCCATTATTTTACTTCACCATCTTCCCCCATCAGTTAAAGGTGAATTCAGTTTTCTCATATGTTCAGGATGCTTTTTGACATTTGCCCTTTATTATTTATTATTTTGACTGCATGAGTGCCTGCTTCTGTGAATGTCTGGTTGAGTGATCCAGTATTTTTCGTCCAGTTAAGAGTTATTAGTGCCAGGATAAGTGTTGTGGTGGGTTTAAAGTATTTTAGTAGGAGTAGATAGGCACTCCTATCTTCCCTGGTCTTTTGAAATGGAATACTGTGTTACAAATTCTTGGTCATTGGATGAACATGGTCTCCCCAAATGTTACTGTTGATTCTACCATACAGGGCAACTATTGGACCGAGACATTTCCATGATATAGCGGCCCAAACTATCACTGATCCACCTCCATGCTTCACTGTTGGAAGAAGGCAGTCAGGGTTGTAAGCTTCTTTGGGCTGCCTCCACACATAAACTTGCTCTGAAGTTGGGAAAAGAGAAAAACTGGACTTGTTTGAGAATATGACTTGCTTCCATTGGTCTACAGACCAGGCATTGTGATCTCTGCACTACTGCAACCTCTTTTGAATGTTGCGAGTGGAGAGAAGAGGTTTCTTCCATGATATGCAGCCTTATGGAGTTCACGGTGAACAGTTTTAGTAGAAACTAAACTATGCAGATGGTTATTCAACTCAGCAGTCACTTTGGCCTCATTAGTCTGATGATTTTTACTACATTGCGTTTCAATGCACGTCAGTCCCTGTCAGTAAGTTTGCCAGTCCGGCTCGAATTGCTACGGTGGCTAGAAGTCTTGCTCTGTTTCTCAAATTGCATCAGTGTTCTTGATATCGTAGCTCTTGAAAAACCAAACAGTTCTGCAAACTTAGTGATCGAGGCTCCTGCCATGCGAGCTCCAACAATTTGCTCTTTTTCGAACTCGGAGAGGTCACGCATTTAGCTTAAATTTTACTAAATTCTAAAAATAAATAAGACAAAGACAATAAATTAGATAAATTAATGTATTTACAATAGATATAACCTGAAATTACGAAGTTTTAGTTAAAGTTCTTAATATAATAGGTCTTTGAAACATAAGAGTGGATTTTGCAATTGCTCCAATTATTTTGTCCAACCCTATATATATATATATATATATATATATATATATATATATATATATATATATATATAAAGAAAGAACAGCAAGATATATAATCCGGTGTTCTTATAGATATTTTATTTTTACAACATACTGCTCAATGTAAATTTACAGAACATTAATATTATAAATTAATTGATTTAAAATATGTTTTTTTTCGCTACACAGTTCTAACCATGTTTCAAAAATAGAAGCTAAAAGCCACGAATTTAATTTTGTGATTAAATTAAAGACATTAGTTCCATTTCATCCTCAAGCGAATTTTGGAGTAACTTTTTTAAATTACTGGGTTTTAAATACACAGCTAAAACAAAATTCATGTTTCCAAGGTTACAGATAAATCTATTTTTCTAGACAGGGGTGGCTGGGTTTTCAATATGTCTATAATTTAATGTATCAGTTATTGCTAAGTTTGGGTCGTGGGAAGGGATGTATTTTTCAATGAAATCTAACTTCCGTTAAAGCCTGTCGTCTAGATTTTTTAAAATTATATTGTTCACGGCTAAAATTCTTTCGGCCTTTTTTTCCCGTATGCTTAAAGTATATTACGATTTTTTAAAATTTTATATTGAAATATTTCTAAAGTAAAATTTTTCATTACTCCGATTTAGTAGACTTTATTTATTTATTTAATTACAATTTAAAAGAAGTTTAGTTTAGAATTCATTTTAATTAACTACAATTTTAATTACAACTTTAAAATATTTTCATTATTAGTTTTTTAGACTATATTTCATTTAATATAAGTAAAATGTATCCGAGTTCTTTACCGTCAGTAAAATTATTTTTCTATATCAAGTATATTTATATTACGATTTTATAATAAATTTTATATTTAAATATTTTTTAAGTAATTTTTTTTTTTTTTATCTTTACGGCAAAATAGCTACTTCATTTCTCTAATTTAGTAAACTTTAGTAAACTTGAAAATCTTCAGATACACAGCGTTGTATATTACTAGTATTTCGTTTTAATTGTTTCATTTAGATTCCTCGACTAGTTTCGGCCATCATGGGCATCATCAGGAGTAAAAATTTCTGCTTGTTAGTAACAGTGAACTATCAGAAATGAATGACTTGATGGAGAAAACACACACACACATACACACACACACATATATATATATGTATATATATATATGCAAGGTGGGTTCTCATGGAGTGTCAATCCAATGCCCAAACAAAAGCGCTCAATACAGGTTAGAGTTTAGTAATATAATTTATTAACAATTATAAGTAAAATCATGTTATGAATTGCTACATAAATGCAAACACGTTTCAGCACTATCGGTGCTTTTCAGCCTATGGTGGTTAATTAGTAAATAAATCATCATTTTATGGTTTTATGGTTTAAAAGTAGCAGTACCCTTTATAAGGGAAGGGGGGAAGGATAAAACCTTAATTTAAAAAATGCTAGGGGCGGCCTGGATTAACCAATCCAATATCAAACTGATGATAAGTCCTAAGTTTATTTCCGTATATATATATATATATATATATATATATATATATATATATATATATAAAAAAATACTAGTAAAAAACTAGTAAAAATAAAAATACTAGAAAACATACTACTAAAAAAAAATTCAAAAAATTCTAGTAAACATACTAGGAGAAAACACAAATATATTAACGGCATCCACCTGTAAAAAAAGACTAAAAATAATGGAAGCTTTAATAATAAAAAAGAAAAAGCCAACTCTTAACAATATTAATTACGAACAAAGCCACAATGTGCTAACCGTATTCGGAAATTAAAAACATCCCTACCACACACTAAGACATACACAGAACGCACACACTCAATTAAGGTGAAAAATATGTATATGTATGTATTTATATATATATATATATATATATATATATATATAAATTTATAAATATATATATATATATATAATATTATGAATTTAATTTATGCGCTGAAGAATTGTATTGACCACTGTTTTTTAAAAAGAGATATAATTAATATCGACAAAGTATTATAAATCTTACAGTTCCTTCTCATTTTTTTAATATATATATATATATATATATATATAGATAGATAGATAGATAGATAGATAGACAGACAGATATGTGTGTCTGAGTGTGTGTGTGTGTGTGTGTGTGGTAGATTGATAGAGATAGTGAAAGAAAGAACATTTGCCTATAGTGATATGGTCTATATTTGTTCTACATCTTAAATCAGTATAACAAAAACTTTCTTACCTCATAAACATGTATCATTGTCTCTTAGGTAAGTTTTTTGCCTGGGGTTAATTCATATTTTGACTCTGTGAATTCCCCTGGATATTTCACTAAACCTAGTTCCATACTTCCCATTACCCACTGTTCGAGCTTGAAGTTCTTTTATTCTTCCTCCTTATTTTTGTCCCTCGTCTACTCGTAACCACGGGGCGTTAAAATATATTCCACGCTTACCCAAACTGATAGGCGACGCTTGCTACAATTTGTTCTCCAGCCTCAGGGTACGTTAGCGAGCTAGTAAGTAGACATGGTGATTCTACTTAGGTATTTGTCCAGAGGGTTTTTAGTTCTGGCTTGTCTGTTCTCGTTCGACGGGGCCACCTCCTCATCATGTCGGAATAAAATGATGCACATTTTTAGATTTCTCAACAAACAACGCGACCACAAACAGAAAGTTATAACACCTGGGAGCCCGCGTGTGCATGTTAGATAATGATTCACATTAGCTGGAAGTGGAAGACTTCAGATAGTAAACAAAATATTATTTCGGTGTATTTGACTAAATATGCTATACATGACCATGATATTTCGTCCGAGTTCCAGTTGTTCGTTATTTTAATGCCACTAACAACGGATCCAATGTAAGAAAATGGCCGTTGTTTACGCTTGTAACTCCCCCACCGTGTGGTAAGTAAACATAGAATTCGTAAAAGTTCAATTTGTGTAAACTTATATAATTAATTTTATTCAATAATACATTTGATAATATAATGTATATATTATCAAGAAATCATATGAAAAAAAAAAAAAACTGGGCCTCAAGCAGGATTCGAACATCCGTTGCCCTCTCCAGGATAACCCGGCCGTCTAGACTCAATTAAATATATATATATATATATATATATATATATATATATATATATATATATATATATATATATATATATATATATATATATATATATATATATATATATATATATATATATATATATGCCTTGTTTGAGTACTCTTCTCAGCAAAAGGTACTAAATATTGAAGAAAAATGTAAATGTATATAAAGAGCTATATATAAATATTTCTTTATAAATATAATTTAAAAAAGATGATAATAAAAATTAAATATAAACTTATTCTTATAATATATATATATATATATATATATATATATATATATATATATATATGTATAAATGTATTAACAAGTACACATTTTATCCTTCACCGACAGCATGATTTCGCGATTCATGCACAACGCAGTGTTTAGGTGGTGTATATAGACTGACCGTTACGTAATATTGTAAAAAAATATCTGTTTATCGCAATGCAGGTGAAGTTATATATTATACCAGCATTACAGTTGTTTTTTTGTTTTTTTTTAATAAAAAAATATATATGTGTCATTTAAAATAATCGGGGTTTGTACATAAATGTAAAAATATTATAAAGCTGTGAATATTAACTTTTTATTTTGTATAGTATACATAAAGGGAGAATACATTTTCTTTTATAAAAAAAACAAAAATAACCCAAAAAACCGTAATTTACATTAAAAATGAATCTGGTTCAACGAATTTCAGCAGATATTAATTTTTATGCCTACATGTGACTATTATAAGTTTTGGCTCTCGCTATAATATTCCAAGTGATAAAAGGTGTATTAACATCATTCGACAATTGGCAGAAATATTTAGAGTGCAGTGCTGTTTTTGTATTTAATATTGCCTGAAATTATTCTATGATGGTAGAAACGAAATTTCCAAGGATATTTAGTGGAAACAAAATAAAATATATACCGTTACCGGAATGTATGTTGGCTCGGTATACAATATTATTAGGCATACATTGACGGTGTAATGGACAGATCATTTTTTTCGGAAGTTGCATTTACTTTTTAGAAACTTAACGTTATCTTTGTTGGAAATATATTTGTTTAATATAATGTTGTTATGTTGTGATATAAATTTATCGATATTATTAACGGAGCTATAGTTGATCTTAATATTATTTTCAAAATTTTTGAATGTTTAAAGTTCTTATAATCTAACTTGAACTAATGTATATCAATTATCTAGAATTTTAATAATTATGATTTTAATCTTTACTGGCGTATTTATTGTTACATAAATATTTGATATTAATAAAAAGTTAAAAAATAAAACCGTAACAACAATTTAACTTCAAATTCTTTTATTTGAACACAAAAATGTCTGTAAACAATTTTTACATTGGAATACTTCTTGGTAGACAATATCTCTATAAAAGGCAAGATGTGTGTGTGTGTGTGTGTGTGTGTGTGTGTGTGTGTGTGTGTGTGTGTGTGTGTGTGTGTGTGTGTGTAACGAATGCACGGCCGCAATTTTCGGCGGATTTGCACCAAAATTTACATGTACATGCTTCAAGTTAGCGGGAAGGCCAAAACTGACTTTGCATTTCTCAACTCCTATCGATTTTGGAAATAATCGATTTTTTCATGCTTCTACGGCAGTTTTCATGTAGTTTGCGGCCATTTTCTACTGGCCAGAGTGAAAGCCTATAGCTGGCTGCCACGATTAGGCAAGAAGATTCTATTGGCCAGCGTTAGAGCCAACATCTGACTGACATGAATGTTAACTAGCATGCTGGCATGCAAAAAAATAATCGATAGCTGCATTCGTCAAAAGTGGGAAAAATTAAATCTGCATGGCACTTTACTCCAATTGACTCATTCGCTTGCTTAAACTCAACGTTGATTCTGATTCCGCAGAACTGGGTAGGGTGTGAAAAAGTATTTGTTATTAACATTCTTTTTTCATTAGGTTTTTCCAGTTACGAGTCCATTTTTTTTTAAAGCTGATCGTTTTGTGTTCATTTTGTTTAGTTCTTTTTTCATAACAGATTTAATGTTTAGTATAGAGCTTAGAAAAAATTCGCAGTGTGATATAAGCAAGAAGTAAGGCATGTAGCAACATTCACCCGGCAAAGAGCACTCCTTTAAAGGCAAGAAGGGCAAAAATATTTTAATTCAAGTGATAGCGATTGCTGTATGAGTCGTACGATTTTTGAATCAAGGACGGGCAACGCCGGGCCATGCTGCTAGTTCTTTATATTTCTATTGTGGAGAATAAACAATCAAATTCGTTTTGGTTCCACACGCGAACAACCGACATAAAACTGCCATGACAGAAACAGAAATCTTCTAACACTAGTGGCTCATAGTGTCTGACTTTGTGCTTTGTTAATAGATATAGCAAAACTTACTCATATTAGAAACTGAAGTCTCTTGAACGTGAATTGAATGTCCGACCCTGATAGAATAAGGAGAATCCTGGGAATAAAGACATCTTTTACCTTTTCCATACATAGTAAGAAACGATGCTTCAATTAACAAATTCTTAACCCGCAGTTTGGTACCATTACAAAGTCTTGGTTGGTCTAAATTACTTAATAGCATTGTAGGCACCAACGTCTTGAATTTCAGTCTATGTGATGGTAGTGCGGGTGGTTCTAGAGAATTCAGAAATTCCGTTGTTCTTTATCTGGGATGATATCCACTGACCTGTAGATATGAGATATTTCCGGGAGGGGCTCTAACAGTTGGTCATTAATTCTGCCAACTTCTTTGTCTTTTGGAGTAAGAATTGCCCAGTCGCATAACACATTGCAGTTTTTGCAATTATGTTGGAGGTTTGCGAAAACCTTGGTCTTAACCTCATCAGCAATACTGTCGACATCTCCTACTTAGTGAATGGTCAGCTTTCCATTGTCATCAAAAGGTACGTTGCCATTCGCAAGCCTTAAAATGTTGCAGGAGAACTGAGCTGACAGGTGATCTCCAAATAATTGTGCTCTCGTGTTGTTGCTCAGAGACAATGTTCGAATATGTCGCCACAACGTAGATTTTAGGTATGTTCTGACTTTATCAGCTCTGGTCCCTTTTGGTATGACCGGCAGTGTCGGTTTAAATTCTCCAGATAATAGAAGTCTTATACCTCCGAGTGAAGACTGATAATACCTAATGTCTCGCATAGTTAGGTCCAATGCTTCTAGATGAGTCCTGTGCACCATAGTGTATTCCCAATCGATGAACTTTTTAGCACTTTGGCCAATTCAGAGGTTTTTTTTTTTTTTGACGCCGCAAATTGGATTATCGGATGATGTCAAGTCCAATGGAAGCTTAAAAGTTGAATGTGCAGTTCGGCCATCAGGCAGCAAAGTTGCAACAATGCCAGAAGTAACCACAACCAAAGACATGTCCTTGCCTTGTCGAACATTGAGCAAAAGCAGCTTAGTAACAAATGACTTTCCTGTCCCTCTAGGAGCATCTAGGAAGAAAAATTCACTTTTGGGAAAATGGACAATGTCAACAACAATGTTATAACATCTCATTCTCTCTAGTAGTAACTTTCGCTTATTTTCATCAACATACGCACACAGGGCACTGATATCATAGGATGTTTATCTTAAGACACTTGTGGGTCAGGTACTCGGATCAAAGATACTGTCACTTACAGCTGCTTGATTATCCGACGAGGGTCTTTTAAGGAGACACTTTGTCGCCCCTACTGTTTTGTCTGTCCTTAATCCCCCTTTTGCATGCACTTAACATTCATGACTATGGATATAAATTAAAAAAGAAAGTATTTAATCTATTTTACATGGATAATATCAAACGCTTTGCCAAAGTCGACATTGAATTAAAGCGTATCTTCAATACTGAAAAATGTTTCAATGATGACATCGGTATGGATTTCGGATTAGATACATGTGCCAAATTAACATTTAAGAAAGGTAGAAACACTCAATAGATCTAGGTTTTGTCAAAGATTAGCGAACTGGATCAAATAGAAGTCGAGAAATAGCTACGTGCCAATGAAGGAGTTGGAAAAGAGTATTCTCAAGTGAAGGAGTAAGTAGGAAAAGAATACTACAGTGTGTGTCTCGTGTTAAATTCCGACTTGAATTCACAAAACAGAATATCAGTCATAAACACCTTGTGGAGCAATACGGTTTCAACATCCTTTATTGGGGTGAATGGATATTAAAACGAGAAAGCTTCTTCCTTACCACCGTATCATAATCTGATGATCGTCTGTGTGTGTCCAGATCCGTATGAGGCAGAGGATTAGTTCAACTAGAACTGTTTACAATACAACAACAATCAGTCTTGGAAGGCCTGTTGGCTATAGAAGACTATTTGTTGATCTGTGTAATTAGGATGCTAACTAATTTAAAATGAATTTAAAGTGGGTAAAGAAGTGTAAGTAAATTATAATACACCAACTGCAGAGGCAAAGAAGCTAAAACGTAAGCAACAGCATAGGTAATGTACCAAATGCAGAAACGATGGCAAAATAAGACTGTAACAACAAGATGATGTAAACAAGACTCGTAGGGCAGGTCTCAAAGCTAAAACCGAAGGTTTTATTCTTGCTGCACAGGACCAATACTTGCTAAGTTGATATTATCATGCACGTATTTTGAAAAATGGTGTCAACCCAAAATGCAGATTCTTTGATAAATATCCAGAAACAATTGGCCATCTAGTAACAGGTTGCACGGTGTTAGAACCCACTTAGAATATAAAACTTGGTATGTAAATTGGGCCAATATCTGCACTGCAAAATGAAAACTAATCGGCCATTGTGATTAAAACCACAAAAAGGATTAATGTAATGGTAGTGCGGGTGGTTTTAGAGAATTCAGAAATTCCGTTGTTCTTTATCTGGGATGATATCCACTGACAGATTGTAATATGCAGATTGTAATGTATTGCCAAATATCTTTAAATAGCGATCAAAAAACAAGGAACTTTATGTGAAAATGAAAAAAATGTGGTATCACTATATCCAGTTGTCGTTGAAACCCTCGGATTGATTGAAAAAGGTACCGATAAACTCATTGAAGTGATTCTTGGTGGCCCATGCCTTAAAGAAATACAAATCTTATACTCACAGATACAGCTGACATATTGCGAAGAGCTTTATCGATGTAAAATGTGCGTGATCTTATTTGTTTTTTTGTTTTTTTTGGGGGGTGTACAAAAATGATCGTTGGAAATGTCATGAAGCCATATCTGATTGGGACCCGGAAGTTAATGGGAACACAACATAAATGAATAGAAATAATAATAATAATAATAATAACAATAACAATAATGCCTATTTTTATACCTAAGACTATATAATTTAACAGATATCGTCCTTTTCACGCTTGTCCCTGGTCATTTTAGCAGGATTGGAGGTTTATCCGTTGTTTCCTGTTAAGGTTGGATATTCAGTTCCTTCTAAAATCTATTCAACTCTAACGGCTTCGCCTAAACTCTGAAAATTTTATTCACATTTTTTTTCCTTTTCTCTCAATAGGCGTATTTTCGCCTATCGTCCGATTCGCATACCTATTCGATATTTTGAACAGGTGTAGGGTTTATCTTTGGTTCCCGTTTAGGATTCGATTTCTGAGTCATTCTAAACACTTTATCATCCTCTTCGAACTCAGGGCGGCCACTTGCGGCATAATGTCGTCATCGCTTTGCTTGGCCTGAATAGGCTAATGATGACGATATTCCCACCAACGCATAATGATTAATTCGGTCGAGCACTGTAGGGAGAAAAGCGCGAATTTGTAAACAGTGACGATTACTACTGATAATGCAAGACTTTCTGGCCGGATTGATAACGAGGTCACAGGCGTGTTTATAAATAAATACGCAAGAATTCGCCTTCCCCTCTGCCGGGCTCCGATAGTTAGAATCTCCGACTGATACCAAATCGGTCGGGTTTCGTTCCAGGCTTGGAGCCATTGGATGTCTTGCCACACTGATGAGCTGAGATACAACTCATCTGTCTGTGGATTACTATATATATATATATATATATATATATCGTCATCCTCTTTCCTTATTCCCTTTCTCCCCTTTGCCCTCTGTTAGTGGTGGCAGAGATGTCTGTTCTCAGAAGGTTCAATGTTGACATGTGTCAGGGATATGTACACATCATCCTTCATTTATTTATTGAGTTCGAGCACATTGACGTGGTGTAATGGTTAAGAAGCTTGTGTTGCTAGATCAATTACAACTGAGTAGGGAGTTCGATCCTGCTTGGTGTCCAGTATGTTCGGTTTATGTCACATCTAAGGTAAAAATAAAAACTAATTCGGGCATCTCGGCTAGGTGAAATGGTTAGGAAGCTTACCAAACTAGATCAATTACGACTGAGTAGTGAGTTCGATCCTCACTGGGTGTTGCACACTTTCGGTCATGTGCCGCATTTAAAAATTTTAGAAAATCATTTGGTAATGAAGGCAAGGTTATCTCGCTAGAGCAATTACGGCTGAGTAATAACTTTGCTCCTCACTGGGTGCCACATCTAAGAAGATCACTATTCGATCATTGAGTTCCAAATTCTAATAACACCACGCAAACAGTTATCGCAATTTCAGAATCGCTTGATATATCCTGGCCTGATAGGGGCAAAGCATCAATAGAGGACATTATATATATATATATAATGGAATGTACGTTCATAACTGCTCATGGCATGAGAGATTCATGGAAAGTTGAAGTTTATAAGCAGTAAAATCGACCTTGCCAACCGAACGATCCTTTGTGGCCGATCGGGAAGGCACGTCAGGCAATATGAGGTTTCCGTATAGGATACAGGTTCGAAGGATGAATATTTTCTATGAAAGTTTCTCGGACATTCAGGCCGGTAAATGTTTATTATAAACAGAGCATTTACTTAAATATTTGTATCTATAAAAAGAATGTTAAACATAAAAATGTCTTTATATATATATATATATATATATATATATATATATATATATATATATATGAAAATATAGTTTTATGGAGTGCTAAATTTATGAGATAAAGTGCTCAATATCAGAGATAGAGCGTATGTAAAAATAAATATAAGATTAAACATTGAAGTCAACAGTCAGACGCGTCAGGCCGACGATAGCCTCCAGCATGAAACAACCTGTCGCCTCTGAGTGTTGACTACAAAGCTCACTTATATATATATATATACATAAATATATATATATATATATATATATATATATATATATGCCACTTATGCAACTGTGTTTCTCATCAAACCGAATTCATAAATAATTACATCTGGCACACGACTACGTACCTATCCAGACGTCTTACGTAACACCTATCTGACCATAGTTCTATTAGAACCCATTTAAACACAGGCATAAAGTTACAAGACTCCATCCGAAACATATTCGAGAAAATACAATCATAAAAACCTCAGCCACATGTAAAAAAAGATTAAGAATAATGGAACCCTTAAGAATAGAAGAGACAATGTGCTGTGGCCGGGAAATAAAACATCTCTACAACGCTAAAAACACGGACACACTCAATTAAATTGATAATGGCTAAAAGTATAGCCAAAAAGCTCACAGAATTATAGAACATTTAGACAGTTTCTACATTACTGAAGTCTGTATATATATATATATATATATATATATATATATATATATATATATATATATATATATATACTGATGACAATTGGAAAAAAAACTTGGATTTTTGCCGATGCGTCATTTTATATGACAGTCTGTCTTGGCCACAGAATCCATCTGGGAATTTAACTATATATATATATATATATATATATATATATATATATATATATATATATATATACATTAATGATTTTTTTCGCTACACAGTTCTAACCATGTTTCAAAAATGGAAGCTAAAGCTCCAATTTAACTTTTTTAATTAAATTAAAGACATTAGTTCCATTTCATTTTCAAACAATTAATGCTCTGTAAATTTACATTGAGCACTATTTTGTAAAAATAAAATATCTATAAGAACACCGGATTATATATCTTACTGTTCTTTCTTTATATATATATATATATATATATATATATATATATATAAATATATTTAATGTTTTAATGTTTTGTTTAATTTGTTTAAATAATTTATTTTAATAAAATTCTTCGTCCAAATTATTTCATATTCATTTTTAAATTGATTATCATCATTTTCTTATATATTTGGATAGTTTTTACAAACTTTACGCCCAGAAAAGAAATCCCTTGTACAAACACGAGAAAAATCGAATAAAAAGCTTACTCGATGTACTTTACGAATCGACTTTAATGAAACTTGTATAAAAGAGGGTTTGCTGCCCAAATACACATGTATACCGGTTGCAACAGACAGACCTCCCACATATACGTTTCAGAAATATCTGGATGTAAGAAAATAACGTTGCCGCGGACGTCCGACCATAATGGGAGGTGTTTCTGAGAGGAATGTATTCGAGGTAATTCTACTGCGCACACAGTATGTATGAGTATATGTGTGCATGTTTCTATGTGTGCGTGTAGGTATTAGATATTTTCACCGATTCCGTATGAGTAACATCCCCGATCAATTTGATTTAATTTTCATAAAATTTATATCAATAAAAAGAACAAATATATAAATAAATTGCTGAATTCTCAGAAAGATGCATAATTTGCCTAAAAATCAGAAATGGAGACATACGTATTTCGTTTCCGTATTTTTTGGGTCTTTTTTGTTTTTTGTAATTTATTGATTAAAATTTAAAAATATACCAATAAAAATCGGAATTAAATTTGAAAGTCTGATGAATTTGCAATTTCAAATTTTATGGAAATCTAAATTATTATTGACGTTGAATGATTCCTTTTGGCTTTAGAGCACCGAAAACTGGGCGTATTTATGAATGTACACCCTTGTTAAAAATATAAATCTTTTGCTTGTAAAAGCTCAGTAATATGCTTCTTGATCGATACTAATTCTCAATTTCTAAAAGAAAATAACAATGAATTATAAAACCTTGAAAAACAAATAAATCTTGCTAACCGAACGCTCCTTTGTGGCGAAATCGGTAAAAGCACGTCAGGCTATATGACGGTTCCTTATAGGATACACGTTTGATTCGGAGGACGCATATTTTCTATGACAATTTCTCGGACATTCAGGCCGGTAAATTTTGTTAATACTTGTTATTTTAAACAGAGCATTTACTTAAATATTTGTATCTATAAAAAAAAGAATGTATAAACATAAAATGTCTTTATATATATATATATATATATATATATATATATATATATATATATATATATATTATTTTTTAGGCAACAATCCATCTTTTACGCATGTTTCATTAAAAACGGCAGACAAGGTACTACGGTTAAGCATTTTATTTAATTTTTCTTGTATTCGAACAAGAGTTTTCTTTTCTGGACAAAGGTGTGTAAGAACTGTCCAAATATTTTATATTTCCGAGCGCTTTCGAGCAAATATATTAACTGCATCCACCTGCAAAAAAGACTAAAAATAATGGAAGCTTTAATAATAAAAAAGAAAAAGCCAACTCTTAACAATATTAACTACGAACAAAGCCACAATGTACTAATCGTATTCGGAAATTAAAACATCCCTTCCACACACTAATACATACATAGAACGCACACACTCAATTAAGCTGAAAAATAGAATCATCCTTGATAATGGCTAAAGGTATAGACGAAAGCGCTCTGAAATATAAAACATTTGGACAGTTTTTACACACCCTTTGTCTAGAAACATAAGAAAAATTAAATAAAACCTTAACAGTAGTAACTTGTCTGTCGTTTTTAATCAAACATGCATACATATATACATACATACATATATATATATATATATATATATATATATATATATATATATATAGAGAGAGAGAGAGAGAGAGAGAGGCATATAATCTAAGTTAGAATATTTAAACAAGAACGTGTTAAAATCGCTACAAAATGGGAATTATGCATCAAAACTACAAATGTGTCTCCTCGGGCGATGGTTAACTCCTGGCAAGTGAACGATTTATTTAATTTCAAGAGCAGAATACTTCCTCTTTAATCTAGAAAATAAAACAGAATTAAAAATAGGTTTTACCTGTGATTAACGAATCGAATGTGACCTACGCTAAATTTAAATTCACCGAATTTTTTTCTAGACCAAACATCGGAATCTCATTTAACCTTCTTGCAAAATTTAAAGCGTGTTCCACAAACCAAGACAAGGACAAAAGACCATGTAAACATATGTCCACAAATCCTCCCTTATTTAGTTATTAATTTAAAAGGAAGTTTACGATAGATCGTGCTGTGTGGCCTTGTAGATTAGATTACATGTGTCATCCGAGTATATTTGTGGTAAGTCTGTTTCAAAAGTTTAACGCGTGTAGTAGACAGTTCACTGAGAGATGTTCCTTTAAAAAATGGCAGGATATTCAAATCGTGAGCAAGCAGATGTGATTTTTACATACGGCCCCGCAAATGTTAATGGACGCAAGGCTTGCACAGCTGAATAAAAATGTGTTTCCAGATTTAATGCAGCCGAGTCATCCAACCGAAGACGTTGTTGCTAAGAAACAATCCGTGGCATCACAACCTATGGTAAAAAAGTACTTTACCGTAAATTTTAAACTTAATAACTAAAAACCAAAGAATTCGTGAATATATATTTATATGGCCATTTTTGTTTCTTTAGTGTGAGGAAAGAAGATTGTAAAAGTATTTTTGATACACCCTGTATATATACAAGGAATTATGGTAAAATTTCCCCATTTTATATTTCTATTTTTATTTCGTGCATGAACTGTTTTTGTTTTCGATGTTATTGCCTGCACTGTGTACTAGGGTCAGTTGGTCATGATTCATTATTGGCGGACACAATCTTAACAACATAAAATGCGCAGATAACACAGTACTGAGAGCAGACACGGAAAGGTAATTACAAAACTTCTTACAGAAGGTAGCGAAGGAGAGCAAGAAGAAGGGGCTAAGCATAAACTACAAGAAGACAGATTGCATGGTTATCAGTAAAAGGGTGACCCCGAAATGCGATTTACAGGTGGAGAACACAGAAATCAAGTAGATGCATAAATATCTGGGAAGTTCTCCGACAGAGGACTTTAAGTGCGATACTGAGAACCGAAGACGTATTAGGATGACAAAAAGAGCACTATGACGGAAGTCACTCTGCCAGAAATTTAGAAACGGCTTGCTGTACCGATCTGCATTCGCACCGGAAGCTCCAGTACACAAATTTCAGAATGATTGGGTGTCAATCCAAGGACGACGCAGAAGATTCGGAAAGAGGTGGACGATATATCCAGTAAATATATTGGTGTTTGGAGTAATCAGTAGTGATGGCGACGTTGTGCCTTCATTCATCACCCCACGGCCTCAGACTCAACGCGGAGGCTTACACCAAGCGCCATGAGGAAGTAGTACTCCTTTGGGACAATGGGGTAGCTACTAGAAGACCCTATGTTTGGCAGGACGTAACACAAGCAGGAGATCCCTGTCATGGCTGTCAGATAATTTCTGCGACCACATCACCCCTTATATCTGGCCTCTTAACTCCACAGACTGACACGCCATTGATTATTATTTGTAGGGTGTAGTTGAGTGAAAGACCAACAAAACTCATAACACCAAAGATGAACTGCAGGCAAGGATTATGGAAGCATTCACCAACTTAAACAAGAATTTCCAGAAAAAAATTTGCAGGAGATTCTGAATTCCTCTTGGGGCTGAGGTTGAAGTCAATGGCGATTTTATTAAATGAATTTACTCTTTTCTATTTCAAGATATTTGTGTAATCTTGGTAAATATATCTGTTAAAATGAGATGTCAGTATTATTTACATGTTTGCTTAATTTAGACCAAAATGTATCCATCGTACCCTGTATATTTTGAAGTATTTCTTTTTCATTTATTTACGTATTCTTTCTTTGTTTTCCTTCCTTTATTTTCTTTATTTTTTTAAGCATTTCACTCCAAGCAAAGCGGGAGTGTTACTAGAACGCAAGGGGTTACAGAGTGTGGGAGCAAGAGTAAAGAGGCGTGAAAGAGGAAACGTTGAAGAGAACGACAGGGGAATAGATCAAGGCATCTGGAGATCTCGATTGACATTACATTCGTATAGTTGGAGATTATAGCTATCAGGGAAGCAAATAAGAGGAAGGGAGTTTCACAGATTGGAAGTGGGAGACCTGAAGCTATTAAAGAAGAAGAGACTGCTACATTTAACCGTTTCGACAGTGAAAGGGTGCAACTGAGATGCCAACCTAATAGCACGTTTAAATTCATTCTGTTTGGGAACTAGCGAAAGTAGCTCGTCGGAGCAGTTACCGTGAAATTATTTATAGAGAAGACAGAGGGAAGCGACAGTACGTCTGCGACAAAGTGATTGTAGACGAGATGCCATATCAGGACGAATCACACTGCATATCAGTCTGTACATTCCAAGTTTTAGTATTTCCCTTTTGTTTTTTGTTTTTTTTTTCTCATTTTCTTTCTTATTTCTATTTTCCTTCTAATTTCTATTTTCTTTCTTTCCTTTTTTCATATTTCAGTTTTTATCATATCCCTTGCGATTTTTCTTTGTTTATTTATTTACTAAAATTCCAATAAAACCCATCGTTATATTGTATACCGTCTCATTCATTGTTTGTTTCTTTCTTTTTCTTTTCTTTTTTCTTTCTTTTCTTTACATAGTAATTTTTATCACTTCCTTTACTCTTTCGTCTTTCTTTCTTTCTTTCTTTCTTTCTTTTTTATATGTCACTTTATACAATTTCCCTTCCTTCTTTCTTTTTCCATTATTATATTGCATAATATCTCATTCATTATTTGTTTGTTCCTTTTCTTTTCTTTTTTTTCGTTTCTTTTCTTTACATAGTAATTTTTATCACTTCCTTTACTCTTTTGTCTCTCTTACTTTCTTTCTTTCTTTCTTTTTTATGCGTCTCTCTATACAATTTCCTTTCCTTCTCTCTTTTTCCCTTTTCCATGATTATATTGTATAATATTTCATTGATTCCTTTTCTTTCAGAATTTCCATTTTCAAAATATCGTTCGTTCTATTCTAAATAATGTTCTTTCATTAATTAATACATTTATTTATTTTTATTTTTACCCATGCATTTTTTATTCTTTCTCCTTTTGAATCAACTTTCTCATAGACATTTTCATTCATTTATTCATTCATTCATTCCGTCATTCCTTAATTTATTCATTCATTCTTTTCTTTCTTTTTTTTACATAGCAATTATTATCACTTCATTTGCTCTTTTCTCTCTCTCTTTCTTTCTTTCTTTCTTTCTTTCTTTCTTTGACATGTAAATTTATAAAATTCCCCCTCCTTCTGTCTTTTCCCCCTCTCTCTGTCAGTTTACTCTTTTACTCTTCCTTCATCTCTTTCTTTTACTAAAATTCCATTATTCTTAATCTTTTTATCATATACACTTTCATTCCTTCTTTCATTTATTATTCATCTGTTCTTTCCTGTCTTTTCACTTTAAATTACAATAATTACCACTTTCTTTCCTTCCTTCCTTCCTTCCTTTCTTTCATTCTTCCTTTATTTATTTCTTCTTCTTACTTTGTTTCTTTGTTTGTTTCTTTGACCTTTCTTTCTTTATGCCATTTTCTATCTTTTCCCTTCTTTCTCTCTGTCTCTCTCATTCGTTCTTCTATTACAATTCAATTACTATTAATCTTTTATCATATGCATTTCCCTCTCTTTCTACCAACCTACATTCTTTTTCTTTCTGCCTTCCTCTCCTTTTCCTTACATTACAATAAATATAACTTCCTATTCTGTTTTTACTTCTCTTTATTTTTTGTGTTCTCTGGTTTTCTCTCTCTTTCTTTCTTTCTTCCTCTCTTTCTTAAAAGTCATTTTCCTTTCTTTCTTTGTTGCTTTCTTTTAATACACTTCCTTTATCATTAATCTCTTCGTCATCTATATATTCCTTCCATTTTTCATTATGTTATTTCTTTTTCTTTCATTTTTTCTTTTTTCTTTCATTCATTCAATCTTTTCTGTCATTCATTCTTTCATTCCTTCATTCATTCTTCCTTTCTGTCTTTTATTTTTTCATTCATTCTTTTATTCACTCATTCTTTCTTACATCCTTTTTTTCGGTCTTTCGTTCTTTCTTTCATTGATTGATTCATTTTATTTTTGTTTACAATTGAATTGCATTTAGTTTATAATGTGTCATTTTACGTTCATTCCTTGATACATATTGCATCATTTTTCATTAGGTTCTTTCCTTTTCTTAACATTCATATAGTTCTTTTTTCATTTTCTATTTTTCTTTTTTATATTTCATTTTGTCTTCTTTCTTTCTTTTACTACAATTCATTTACTATTAATCTTTTTTATGAGATACATTTGCCTTATTTCATTAAGTTAATCATACTTTCAATATCATATGCTGCTTTTCTGATTCATTCATTCTTCTTTCTATAAATCATTCATTATTTTTTCATTCTTTAAGTAATTCTTTCATCCATCAATTCATTTTTCTTTCATTCAATTATTCATTCATTATTTCTGTCTTTCTGCCATTTTTTTCTTTCATTCACTTTTCTTTTTTCATTCACTTATTCAATCTTTCATTCATTCATTCATTCTTTATTTCATTTTTTCATTCATTCCTTCTTTCTTTAATTCATTTATTCATTCTTTCATTCATTCTTTCTTTCATACATTGTTTCTTCTTTTATTTACTCATTCATTCTTTCATTCATTCATTCTTTCTTGTTTACTTTCAATCATTACTTCTTCCTTTAATTCATTCATTCATTCTTTCATTCATACTTTCTTTCATTCATTATTTCTGTCTTTCTGCCATTCTTTTCTTTTATTCTTTCATTCATTCTTTCTTTCATTCATTCTTTCTATTTTCATTCACTTATTCAATGTTTCATTCATTCATTCATTTTGTATTTTATTCTTTCTTTCATTCTTTCTTTCATATATTTTTTCTTTCATTTACTCATTCATTCTTTCATTCTTTCTGGCTTGCTTTCAATCATTCCTTCTTTCTTTCATTCATACTTTCTTTCATTCATACTTTCTATAATTCATTCTTTCTTTCATTCATTCTTTCTTTCATTCATTCTTTGTTTAATTCATACTTTCTTTCATTCATACTTTCTTTCATTCATACTTTCTTTAATTCAATTCTTTCTTTCATTCATTCTTTCTTTCATTCATACTTTCTTTAATTCATTCTTTCTTTCATTCATTCTTTCTTTCATTCATACTTTCATTCATTCCTTCTTTCTTTAATTTATTTATTCATTCTTTCATTCATTCTTTCATTCATTCTTTCATTCATTCTTTCCTTCATATATTTTTCTTCTTTCATTTACTCATTCATTCATTCATTCTTTCTGGCTTGCTTTCAATCATTCCCTTTTTTTTTAGTTCATTCATTCTTTCTTTAATTCTTTCTTTCATTCATTCTTTCTTTCATTCATTCTTTCTTCTTTCATTCACTTATTCAATCTTTCATTAATTCATTCATTCTTTATTTTATTCTTTCTTTCATTCATTCCTTCTTTCTTTAATTTATTTATTCATTCTTTCATTCATTCTTTCATTCATTCTTTCATTCATATATTTTTCTTCTTTCATTTACTCATTGATTCATTCATTCTTTCTGGCTTGCTTTCAATCATTCCCTTTTTTTTTAGTTCATTCATTCTTTCTTTCATTCTTTCTTTCATTCATTCTTTCTTTCATTCCTTCTTTCTTTCATTCTTTCTTTCATTCATACCTTCTTTCATTCATTCTCTTTTTGTTTACAACAATTGAATTGGTGTATTTAGTTTGAAATGTGTCTCTTTTTTTGTTTTCATTCGTATATTTAGTCATTCATTTTTTTTCTTTCTTTTCTAACTTTCAATTATCAGTTGGAGTCATTTTTATTGTTTCTTTTATGATTTTTCTTTCTAACTTTCTTCCTTTCTGTCTAATTTTTCTCCCATCCTGCCTCAGCTTTAATTCGATACAAAATAATAGGGGTCTTCTTCCAATTTCATGACTTGATTTCCACATGCCATTGATAATTGGCTCTTCAAGATGCTGCTCTTGAATTTTTCATCATTTGCATTTTGAGTTATTTTTAAATTGCAGCTAAAAGTACTTCTTCCTGCTTAAAAATCAGTGGCGCAAATTCACATCCACCAACCATCGTTCCAATGCTCTTACCTCTCAGCGACAAAACCCTAAGTTACATACATAGATACATACATATGCATCCGAAATTTGTTTACGTCAGCCAAAAGTCACCAAGAATAAGTGAATACCGAATGCGCTTAATGGCTTTTCTCAAGGCAACGATGGAAAGCCAGGAGCATCGCGAACCTACGAACTCCCAATGGAAGGATGGAGTTTGGAACATGACTGTATTCACAAATAGAAATGTATATCGCAAATGTAGCTATTCTTAATTACCAGTTTGATCTATCTATCTATCTATCTATCTATCTATCTATCTATCTATCTCGGGCGATCTCAAAAATGCCATTATGTAAAATTGGCATGTATATAAAAGTTGTATGCCTTACTGAACTGATAAAAACTGAGAGGTTAAAAAGTAATTGAACACAAACAGACAAAATGACCTTTCTTTGTAGAACATAGATATCGCTGATTGAATATAAAAAAGTACACACATACATACACACACACATATATATGGATATATATATGTATGTATGTGTATATTTATATAGCAGCGAAATTGTACCGTTGTATCTTAGAAATGATTAATGATATTTTACTGGAATTCTCCGAGGTTTTTATAACACGATTGGTCTCTACTTTCAGCAATAAGAATATACAATGACTCTCCAAGCTTAACAGAAGAATTGGGATAAAATCTATCATAAACGAAAATGATATTTTCATCACAAATTAATCATAGCTAAGGATTGGAAGCCCATGAATATTGAAATAAAGTTTAAACATTCATATATATATATATATATATATATATATATATATTATTTATTTAAAAATATGATTCCATCGCAATATAAGAGTTCTCATAAATAATTATATTTAGGCTCTACATTTGAATCGAGCACTGTTTTTTTTTAAATAACAAAAATACTAAAGAAATTTGGATTATTTACCTAACGAGTTCTATCCTATTTTCTATATATTTCTACACACACACACACACACACACACACACACACACACACATACATATATATATATATATATATATATATATATATATATATATATATATATATATATATTATTCCAGGATGATTTTCAAACTTGTTCAAGATGATCTTCGCCTTTTCTAATCTTTTAACTTTCTGTCCTGGAGTAGCAAGTTACCTCACAGTTTTCCCGTAAGATTTCATTTTCAAGCGACTTTTCGCTGCTCTTTGTACTGTCATAACCGAAAGTGCTCTCTCATTTGCCAAAAGTATTATAGTCTGAGTTGGATCTTTCGTACTGATCTCTTTAGCTCTAAGTTGAAACGATGTTAACTCTTCCTATGTGGTAATTTAGAGCTAAAGAGATCAATTAAGAAATTTACAAGTGGTGTGAAGATGGCTAAACATAATATCTGAAAACCTGGAAAATAAAAACTCAGTCAGTTTAGTGTTTTTTGTTGTTTTTTATTTAAATATTAAACATTTTGTGGGATGGACTATTATGCTGTAACACGATTTGGACAATTTTTCTGTATGTATGTATTTTAAATAAAAACAGACCACTTTGATGTTCCATGAAATAAATTACTTTAATACTTTTAAAGGACTGCAGATCATAAGGGCTGTGGTGAAATAATTTATTACATGGAACCTTAAAGTGGTCTGTTTTTATTTAAATTATTTGCTCTGGATATACATTGAGCTCTCTGGATTATATCCTCCTTTGATTTACCCATATGGATTACCTAGTTTTTCATAAACTATATATATATATATATATATATATATATATATATATATATATAGTTATTGGTCAGTGGTCATAACTTAAAGCTTTTAGGAAATTCCGCATAATTTGTTAGATCGCCAGTTTGGGCATATGACAATCAAGCTCAGATGCTTGGTCGGGATGTCTTGTGAAGTTTTGGTAGCGAAACCACCTACAGCCTCGGATCAGTTCCGTTAATATATTTGAGGGAAAATGTGTATGGCCAACCCGTGGTTTCCAGATCTCGATCTCTGCACACACACACACACACACAGAGAGAGAGAGAGAGAGAGAGAGAGAGAAATTTATAAAAACAAGGATCTTTTCATTCATAACAGGTTCGGGGTTTTTCATGCCACTTTGACAGAAAATTTACCAGTAAAATAATTCACTTATCACCATATTTGTACAAGAACGCTCAATTGTAAAATTTAAAATCAAACTCAGCGTTGCTACTGCACGCTCCAAAAACAATAACTCATTTTTAATAGCATTTTCGGATACAACAATACATATATTTTTCGTTGTCCTCTTATTACTAAGAGAAAAACAAGAACAACATCTATTCCATACCTGAAGATGTCTGTAGGAACAGACGAAAGCTTGTAGTAAAATAAGAACTAATGCAACAGAAATTTATAAAACAAGGATCTTTTCATTCATAACCGGTTCAGGGTTTTTGTATATTATTTGAATTGTTTGCGACGATGGATTTCTCGCCAATTAAATCATTAACCTTTTGTATTTGTTTTTGGTATGAATAATTCATGAATATATATATATATATATATATATATATATATATATATATATATATATATATATATATATATGTTAGATCACGCGCACATACACGAATATATATAAATATGTATATATACATAATATTTTTTTTCCCTTTGCTGATTGATATTATATTCACCACTTTGACTTCAGTGATTACATTCACTTACGTTCTAATACACCTGAGAAAGGTATGGATGATCTTCTTCTACCCCTCCCCCCTACAGCTAAGGGTAAATAGCAGGACAGATCGGACTCTATAGTCTTGTATGGTCTACCGTAGAAAGAAATGTCAACCTACTGCGGGAAAAAATCTGCCTCGTCAGTCATGAATCGAAAGATACATGATCGCCGAAGCGTGTATCACGCATGGCACATAACTGACTGACTGACATACGAGAAAAAAAAAAAAAAAAAACGAGGGATTATTTTTGCCCGATAATAAAATGTTCAACTAGCCCAGAGTTAGTTTCAGAATATGGACTGCACACAAAAAAATCCGAGACACAATAATATATAATGGCAACACTGACATTAGCTTAAATGTTTCTCAATGCTCCATTATTATTATTATTATTATTATTATTATTATTTTAAAATCATTTCATCCCAAGCACTTCAATAACGCCAAGGTGTTACTGACATTTAAAGCAATTGAGAAAACATTGGATAATAAAATAACGGTGTTAAGGAAAACTGAAGATAGCGATTGACGTTGCATTTAAACTTTTGAAGAGCGTAGGAGGCAGGGAAGTAAGAAACAGAGAGAGAGAGTTAGAAGTGATTGATTGATACATTTTTTTTTACCAACACTCCAGAAAATAGTTTTAGGTTATCAGATTTTATTTTATTTTATATTTTTTGTGGGAGAGATAATGCTTTAGTGATACAAGTTTTACTAATTAACCCATACCTGGGGGAGCAGAGTTGGACACATATCTTTCCCCATGATATTTGAGCTTAAGTGAATATAATGAACCCAACCGGAATTGAAACTTGACACTCCGATTAACAACTCCGAACCATTATCCAATAGACCACCCAGACATCCAAGCTTATGGGATATTGTATTCCCATGCGGTCACCCATTTAGATACTGACCTAGACTGACGTTGCTTATCTTCGGTGATTGTACGGGGACTAGTGTTTCAACGTGATGTGGCTGTAAGCCAGTTTGGAAGGGAGAAAAGATAATATTGGGATGGAACTTCCTGTCGCATCTAGCTAGTTCAACGGTATAACAATGGGGCCTAGTTGCCAATTTAGTCGTAAGTTTCAATTAATTCGGTCAAGGTACCAAAAAGAGGGGATCATTCGGTGAATTATGACGGGGATACAGTTATTTGGTCAGACAAAGAAAAAATAGAAACTTTCGGGGCATTATTTGTAATGTTAGTTTGACAAAAAATAACTATTATTACGGCTTCCTTGAATTGAGCGAAATGAATGGTTCAGTTCGACATTCCAACCCCCTGAAGAAGGCCGAAACGTTGTGCTAAACATGGCGACAAAGATGAGGACAATAGGCCGAATAATGTAAATAGTGTTCCATTTTAAATCATTGACGATCAAAACTGATTGGAAAGCAAGAAGCCGGACGAGTGTTGAACAGGCAAGAAGTGCTAAAGAATAAACTGTTAGCATAAATCTTACGTTTATATCTAGCCATTTCAAATGTAATATGATGAGACCGAATTTCTATTCAAGTACTGAACTTAAATTCGTTGAGGCAAGGCACAGCAGAGCAAAACTTATCAGAACAGTTCCCTTGAAAATATTTGTAAAAAAGTACAGAGGAGTTATGTTAAGTCAGTTGGAAAGTCACTAAAGCCGAGATGCGAGTTAAGGGCCGATAACTTTAGAAATTCTTCTTTGGGTTTTATCAAGAATCTACAAATGTATAGCAGAGACACCATCATCAGATTTGAAAGCAAGATTCAATTCATGACGAATGATAGAATGATAAATATTTAAGATAGACTCAGGAGATAAAAATCGTCTAGGACGACATTGTCTAGCAGCAGTCTTAGGAAATCATTCGATATAATCCTTCCACTTCATGTCAGCGGAAAATAATTATATGATATTAAGAAAGTCAGCTCTGTGGATAACTGTAAGCAAACATATCGACCAGTTCATCACACCAAAAAACTATTAAAATCTGTGTGGAGGAAACATGAAGCTGCCTCAAAGATGACGCAATGTAGTTGAACAAAATGGCACATAAGTGGTTGAATAAATTTAAGTTTAAATATTTAAATATTGTTTTCAAAATGTCCTTAAAAAGTCTCCATGAATGTTTTTCCAACACAGTGTATGATGGCTAAATTATCAACACAGTGTATGATGGCTAAATTATCGTCTTAATTCAGAAAAAATGACATCTCATTTTTACAGATCTATTTACCAATATTACACAAAAATATCTTGAAAGACTAAATTTATTCACTAAAATCGCCATTGGCTTCAACCACAGACACCAGACGACTTCTGAATCTCTTACAGGACTTTTAGACTGTAACCTTGTTTAATTACGGGAATGATGTCATAATACTTCTTTAGTATTACAAAGAGTTCTGTTGATGTCTCTCTCTGTCTCTCTCTCGCTCGCTCTCTCGCTCACTCAGCTGCACCATACACGCATAATGATTATTATGCGTATAAGGGGGTTGCCGTCTGGTGAGAGAGGTGACCATATGTAAGGGGTGATTTTGCAGCAGAAATTGTCTGACGCCCATGACTGGTTTTTCTTGCAAGAGTGACATGGTGCAGATTCCTGTTGCCAGGCATAGGATCTTCCAGCGGTCAACCTGTTGACGCAGGGCAGCACTACATCCACAAGTCACGATGTAGATCGTGTTGAATCTAACACCCTCACCAACAAATTCGGGAGATCTTTTCTTATTAGAACGATCAGAGTGAGATTTCCGAGCTGCCGTACCTTCGTAATGACCATTAGACTCCTCCATTTCTTTCAAAACCCTCTGAATTGTTTTCAGATTGACACGCAAACACTCTGAAATGTTTGTATTGTAGCTCCCGCTGGGAATGCCAATCAGAACAGCATGCCGTTTCCAAAATTCTGGTGGTGTTAGTTGCATCATGGCGCTCTTTTTCTCACAGACGGTGCCAAACTGACCCTAGTGTACCGTTCAGTCGACAAAATCAAGAACAAGCAAGCGCATGCGCAAAATTAAAAATATAAAATGGCGATATTTTTCCCATCACAACCTGTATATTTTTTTTAAGCATTACGCCCCGAACAAGGCGTGAAGCCACTAGGATGCAGGCGGTTGCAGAAGATTTGGAACGAGAGCAGATAGGAGTGATAGAAAAAAGGCTGAGGAGAGGGATAGTGGATAGATCAAGTTAACTGGAGATGTCGATTGACATTACATTTGAATAGTTGGAGATTATAGCTATCAGGGAAACAGTAATTGGGAAGGGTGTTCCACGGGCGAGAGGTGCGAGGTATGAAGCTATTGGAGTAGAAGAGACGGCTACATTTTAAAGTTTCTACAGTGTAGGGCGCTTGAATTCATGGATTCTGGGAACCAGTGAAAGCAGCTCATCGGAGTAATTACCATGAAAGTATTTGTAGAAAAGACAGAGAGAGAGAGAGAGAGAGGCGACGGCGCGTCTGTGAGAGAGTGACTGTAGACGAGATGCCAGATCAGGGCCAATTATATTACATATCCGTCTCTGGATCTTGTCAAGAACTCCGAGGTACAGAGGGTGCCTCAGACCATATATGGCAGCAATACTCCATGCAAGGGTGAATGGTTGATTTGTATATTTGAACTATCGTAGTACACATCGTAATCTCTTATTTACACGTTTTATCTTGTAGAGAACGTAGCGTATATTTGACAAATTTCCCCCAAACAAGACTTGAACGAGCAAAGAAAATCAGCTTTCTGTATTTTAAGAAAAATACCTTCAAGATGCAAACAAAAATAAGCCATCGTTAAGCTTACTCTGTATTACCATATGCGCCTTAACTATATACAAGATTAAAGAAAATTATAAATACTATACGCCTGGAAATATTTTTCTGAATGTACAAAAGAAATACGAAAAAATTAAAATAACAAATTGAAATTAATCGTTATTCGATATTACTCATTCTGTGAATAAATAATTACACGAAGGTCAAAGGGGTACGTTTCTATTCCTGCATTTGAAGATATCAGACATACATATTTTCCAACTCAAAATCTCGTTAAAGCTAATGAGTCGCATATATATATATATATATATATATATATATATATATATATATATATATATATATATGTGTGTGTGTGTGTATATATAAAAAACATATACATACACACACGCCTGCGCACACATATATATATGAACGATTCTCAATTATCGTTGGTTTCTAGCGACTCAATGTTTCATTTAGGACATGATACTCAACTATATATATATATATATATATATATATATATATATATATATATATATATATATATATATATATGATATACATACAAATTGAAATACAGACTGAAGTATCTAGTCACTTGAACCGCCTATTGATGGGGAGTGCGCCGTATAGCTAACTTAAAGTCGACGTAAAACTCTAAATACCGAGAAGGCAAAATTATGTTTTTTTTTTCTACTTATTTCTTATATTTGTGTTTTTGCATTTTGCGATGAGCACTGTTGTTCTAACATTTTTATTTTCAATATCATACAATATATATATATATATATATATATATATATATATATATATATATATATAAGTGCACAGGTATGCAGAAAATAGAAAAAAAAACACGTTGGAGTTCCTTAGAATTTTTGTTTTATTTTTAAGAAGACAGTGCTCCGTACAGAAGTAGAGCTTTATTATAATAATATTTTTTTTGTTTAAAAATATGATTCCTTCGCTACATAAGAGTTCTCATGTTTCAAAAAGCGAGAACCAAAACCATCCAAATAATTATTAAATTTAAGTTGAATTGAGGTGTTTAGTCCCGTTTCATCTTCAAGCGAAATTTTGCGAATAAGCTATCTCTCGGTTTACGTGTGTTTTTAGGCATGGTCCGTTACAACATTCGTTATTGTGGGAGTGGTTAGACTATGTTTCTTCGTTAAGTGGTCAGAGAGTTAATTCTTATCAATAGATTCGTAAACCGAAAGATAGCTTATTCCTAAAATTTCAATCCGTCCTCAATATATATATATATATATATATATATATATATGAGCAACGGAACTTTTGGTAATCCGTATGGATACTTCCAAAGAGGATGAATTCCTGAGAGTTCATTTTTAATTCAGAGCGAATAATTTAATTTAAAGAAAAACAGACTACTTTAAGGCTCCATTTGTAATAATTTTTTTCACCAGAGAATTTTATCCTTCTCTGGATCCTCAGACTTCACTTTCAAAAGGTGAAACGAAAAATGAAATTAAAATTTACATTTTTGACGGGCAGTATTAAGCTTATATAAGTGGACATAGAGGGTGGTGAGGGATGCTATGAGAGACATGGTTGAGTTTAGAGAGGGAAGATAAGCAAGGCGGAAAGCCACTAGGACGCAAGGGGTTACAGAAAATTTGGAGCAAGGTCAGATAGAAGTGATAGAAGAAAGGATGAGGAGAAGAGTAGTGGATAGATCAAGGCAACTGGAGATACAGAGGCCAGTGAGAGAGAGAGAGAGAGAGTACCGGAAACCCCTTCCTAAGCAAGAAACAGGGCGTAAGCCTCTACTCATGTCCAAGACAAGGGGGAGGAGTGCGGACCGGGCGGTAGGAAAGCCTAGCTACTCCAATTAATTTTTACTCAGTTTGACACGCAAATACGCCGAAATGTTAGTATTGGAGCTTCCGGTGCGAATGCCAAGCAGTACAGCATGCTGTTTTCAAATTTGTGTCAGCCCCACTGTCTTCAGGCCTTCAGTAATGGTACCAACATTCATACTCTGGCTTCTATCTTCAAGATCCACTCAAGAAACATCAATAGAACGTTGAATAATTAAAAAAAAAAGAACAGTAGAGAGGTAAACTGGACTAGGAGGTCACGACAACAAGAGGAATCATCATTTCAGATTAGAGCTAAAGATATCAATTACAAAAGATCCAGTTCAATCCATTAGAAGTGAGATACGAATTTCAGCTATGAGAGTTCAAAAACAAGTGAAAAATTACTTGAAAACGAAATCGAACCTGAAACCACTAAGGCACCAAGACAGAAATTAGAAGGATACAGAGGGCGAAGATCATCTTGAATAAGTTGGAAAAAGATCCTGGTATAATATATATATATATATATATATATATATATATGTATATATATTTGAATTTTATTTCTATACTTCATGAGGTTCCTTAGCAATAATTAATGATGAACATGTCATTATTGTTTATAATCGATTTCATCACGATCTTCCTGTTAAGCTTCGAGAGTAATTACACTTTCTTTTTTTTGAAAGTAGAGTCCAATAGTGTTACAAAAAAAAACCTCCGAGGTTTCCAAAAGATATCTTTAATCATTTCTAAGATACAACGTTTCAAATGTTAATCTAAATGTTGGACAATTTTTTGCTGTTACACGATCTGGACAAATATATATATGTATCTGTGTGTGTGTGTGTATATATATATATATATATATATATATATATATATATATATATATATATATATATATATATATATATATATACACGCAATTAAATGTGAAGTGTTTTCTCTGTCAACAACCGAATGCGAGTCGACAAAAAATCGAAGTCAGTAAAAGAAAAAAAAAATAAACGTGTATCAAAACAGATCAATAAATCAATTGAAATGATCAAAGCCATTACGGAAAACTTCGTTTTTTCAACGATGCCCCCCACCACACCAGATCACACTCTCTCCCTTTCTCTCTCTCTCTTTCTCTCTCTCTCTCGTTCTCTCTCTCTCTCTCTTTCTCTCTCTCTCTCTTACATCTACACCCCCTCTCCATATGTAAGAATCTTCCAACGTGCCACCATGTACCTATCTCCACACAACCCCGTTTCACTTCGCAAGACGCTTTGTCTTTCGGAAATGACGTCCGCCTAAACCGATCCAAAACACAGCCACCGCCTCCTGCAGCCAGTTTCAACACGTCTGTGTGAACTACCAATGTCTTCCCGCTTACGCCTACTTGAGAACAAATGACATGTCACTGCGCATGCGTTAAGTCCTTCGGAAATGAGCTTTTGCATTACGGGTTCGTTATGGCAAATGTGAACAATAATAACAACGAAGAAAGTAAAGCAACAGTGTAAGTTTTATTCTTATTTTTGATGAATACAGAAATATTATCAGGTTTTACTGTCAGCGTTCTTATTCAATTTAAATTTAACTGCGTCATTTTTTCAATGAGATTGTTTGCTTCAACTGATATTACAGAAAGCAACATTTTTTCTCTACTGCTGACGACAATGGAATTATGTCTGCTTCTTTGTCTGAGCTGTTTTCAATTTGAAATTTTGAACGCTTTTTGTGTTTATAGATAGATAGGTAGATAGATATTGATAATATTAGTGGTCAATATATATATATAGTTATATATCTATTATATTTATATACTTATTATATATTTTATATTATTATTATATATTTATTATATTTATTTATATATATATATATATATATATATATTTATTCTACATTCAACGCCATCACTTGATAAGACACAAGAAGTGTTGAAACAAAATATTGCTGAGAATCCACTATCTTTTTGGGCTGTTTCGTAGTCTTTCTTAGCCAATGAATCCATATTTAACAAAGTCTTTCTCATCCAATGAATCCATATTTAACAAAGCTAAGAAAGACAACGAAGTAGCTCTAAAAGATGGCGGATTCCCTAGCAACACTCAAATACTCACCACAGTTAACAAAAAAAGCCTACAGGAAAACAAATATATGGTTCAACCCACAGCACAGCAAAAACGTAACAACAAACGTAGGAAAATATTCTTCTAACTCTTACAGAAACACTTCCCGGAATCAAGCACCCTACACTAAATATTCAACAAAAACACAGTGAAAATCAGCTACAGTTGCACCGAGAACATGGCACAAATAATAAAAAAGCTCAACAGAAAAATTATCAACAAACCACACGAACAAATTAAACCTAAGTGTAACTGCAGAATAAAGAACGAATGTCCCTTTAACGGTAATTGTTTACAAAACAAGGTAATATACCAAGCCACGATAAAATCAACAGATAATGAAGAAAAAGTATATATAGGAGTAACTGAAGGACCCTGGAAACAAAGAAATTATGTACACAAAACATCTTTCACAAATAGTAAATATGCGAATAGCATAATGCTTTTAAGTATATCTGGGAAATTAAAACCGAAACGCACACACAAATATCCTGGAAATTAAGGAAAAGATCATCAGCCTACAACAACCAATCAAAAGCTTGAAAACTTTGCTTGGAGGAAAAATAGCTATCATTACCTTCCCAGACCAAAATAAATAATTAAACAAAAGATTCGAATTCATCTCAAAATGCACACATGAAAACAAATTTTTACTACCTTACTTAAAATTCGAAAACTGAAAAAAACAAAATAAAATGAAAAATTAAAATGAAATAAATAAACAAATAAATAAATAAACAAAATGACAATAAAATAAGTAAAATAAATTAACCCAAACAAATTACCAAATCACAGCCGTTAGAATAGACGAAATAGAATAAATAAATAAAAAAAGAAAAAGAAAATCGATGAACACAAATAAATAAAGTAAATAATAAACAAATTAACAAACCATTATGACCAAAATATTATTAGACTGTAAAGATCAAACCAAAAATCAGAAGAAAAACGTAGATATAACTGCTACATAACGATAAAAAATACTACGTTACTTAAAAATCGAAAACCGAAAAGAGTAAATAGAAATATACAGTATTAATAAATAATAAAAAAAGTAATATAAATTAATCTAAATCCATCCAAATAAGCAAATTAACAAACCGATCCCGATAAATTAACAGTTAGAAAAAACGAATAAAGATAATCAATCCAAATAAATACATAAAGTGATAAACAAATAAAAAACTGCGCCCACCAAAATAATAGTTAGAATAAAGTACAACAATCAACCTCAAAATTGAATAAATAGCTTTAATTATCTTCCCAGACCAAAGCAAAACTATTAAATGAGAGATATAAAGAAATTTTTCTACGTTAATAAAAACACCGATGAAAATAAAAATAAAAAAATATAAATATATAACATAAGAAATAAAAATAAAGAATAAAAAAGTAAACGACTTCCGGCAAAATAACTGCCAAATTAGACTGCCCAAAATGCACCACTGACCGTATATATATATATATATATATATATATATATATATATATATATATATATGTATGTATATATGTATGTATGTATGTATTACTAAGAAACAGACAACTTTGCGGTTTCATGGAATTATAATTTATTTCCTTAGGACCAGGATGTTTGTCCTAATTCTTCAAATCTAATTTTTTCCAGACTTAAAACAAACATTACTTACAGTTTTATATTTTTGTATGAAATAAAAAAAAATACGACAAAATGTCCAGTGCATTCTGCATTTGTTGAGAATTCTTCTAGACTCGATGAATTAATTACGATTATTCAAATCTCTGTTAATTTCTCTCTCTCTCTCTCTCTCTATATATATATATATATATATATATATATATATATATATGCATGTTTCATTAAAAACGACAGACAAGGTACTACGGTTGAGCTTTTTATTTAATTTTTCTTGTGTTCTGACAAGAGCTTTCTTTTCTGGACAAAGGTGTGTAAGAACTGTCCGAATGTTCTGTATTTCTGAGCGCTTTCGGCTATAACTTTATCCATTATCAAGGATGATTCGATTATCAGCTTAGTAGAGTGTGTGTGTTCTGTGTATGTTCAGTGTGTGGTAGTGATATTTTTAGTTTCCGAATACGGTTAGCACATTGTGGCTTTGTTCATAGTTAATATTGTTAAGAGTTGGCTTTTTCTTTTTTATTATTATTATGTGCTAACGGATGAGCGGCTCAGGGATAGAAGATTCTACTAGACTCGATGAAATATATATATATATATATATATATATATATATATATATATATATAATGTGTGTGTGTTTGAGTGTGTGTGAATTTGGGATCAAATAGAAATCAAATGTGGATCGATCGGTGTCCGAAAGAATGACAGGGTAATGAAACGTTCATAGAGTGTTGTTCTTGAATTTTTGAAATAGTTTCCCTGTTTCGACAAGATGCATGCGGATCAAGTATAGATGGAATATCGATCGGAATTCGACTAAATGATAGGAGAAAGGATAAATAGAAAGCATTTATAGACAGTTAACTTTTGAAGTTCTTTCCATGCGTGCTATCATTCTGTCGGATTCAGATCCAGATTTGATATGTATTTGATCTCAATTCATCTTCGCTGACCATGAACACGACTACAAAAATGCATCAACATTCTATAAAAGTTTATTCGTTGTTCTTTATATTATCATGTTATCTGATTCAGATCCATAATTTATCTGTATTTGATCCCAATTCATCTTGTCCGATCATGGAAACTACTTCAAAATGCCAACAACATTCTATACAAGACTGATTTGTTATTATCCTAATATTGAGTGGGATTCTCCTTCTTGTTTGATCTGTATTTGATCACAATTCATTATGTTAGAATATGGAAACTACTTCAGAAAGTGCCCAACATCCTAAGCGTTTCCTATATTGTCGTCGTTATTTGATCTGTATTTGATCGCAATTCATCATGTCCGAATATGGAAACTACTTTGAAAAGGTCTCAACATCCTAAACGTTTCCCATCCGGTCGTCCTTATTTGATCGGTATTTGAGCTCAATGCATAATGTCCGAATATGGAAACTATTTCAAAAATACCTGAACATCCTAAACGTTTCCTATATTGTCGTCGTTATTTGATCTGTATTTGATAGCAATACATCTTGTCGGAACGATGAAACTTCTACAAGATGGGAACAACATTTTGTAAACATTTTTGTTTATTCTTTATCCTATCACACACACACACACACACACACACATACACACACACACGCACATGTATATAAATATAAATATATATATATATATTTTAAATATATATATATATATATATATATATATATATATATATATATATATATATAATTTAAAGAAAAAAACAGACCACTTTAAGGTTCCATTATAGTAATTTATTTCACCAGACCCCTTTTAAGGGACGCTGGATCATCAGATAACACTTCCAGTAATGAAACGAAAGATGAAATGAAAACGACGGGTAGTATTAGGTTTGTGCAATTTAACAGAGAGGGGAGCGAGGAGTGGTGTGAGAGACATGTTCGAGTTTAGAGAGGGTTTATTTTAATATTTCTTTCAATCAGACTTAGTATTGGGGGAGGAGGAGCCAGAACTTCACATATTTAAACGGTTAATTTAACGGCAGTGATATATTGAAATGGGAGTTGGAGAAGAGAGAAAATGAAAAAGGAAAAAAAAGGAAGAAGGGGGAAGTAAAGAGACAGAAGCTGTAATTAGGTGTTTGCGTTATATATATATATATATAGTTAAATTCCCAGATGACATGGAAAATAAAATAATAATAATAATAATAATCACTTACTATAAAGGTAATTTACATTAACCAGAAAAAAGGCTTAGACACAAGCGTCTATCTTTTTAATTTTGAATTTTAATGTAACTATAACAACAAAAAACATTTCGATTTCATTTTTTTTCTTGAAAAAGTCGGAAGACGAAACGCCTCAGCAAAATGTATGATTTTCTTCCAATTGTCATTTGATACCATATATATATATATATATATATATATATATATATATATATATATATATATATATATAAACATAAAACATTAGGCAGCATATGATTTTACATACAAAGAAATAATCACATAGAATTAATCAAGTATTAATGCGATTATTGGCGACATCCATCGCTAGAAAAACATAATATATGCATTAAAAATCCTGTTCATCCATAGTGCGAGTTTTGATCCTTGTCGAAAACTTGTTGTCTGTAGTTTTTCAGTTTATTTGATGTTAAAATGCTAGTACTTACGGATAGTCTTCTATCCATCATCAGGCATGTTTTTTTCCTTATAAAATCAAAACTTGAGACGATATACCTGTATGTCGACCGAAAGATGTTTTTTGAATATCTGCTATTATTGACGGTTGTGCAAGATCTCGGAACGTGCAAAGACGCAACGCTAAGTTTTTCAAAATTTTAAGTGAGAATTTTATTTAAATATTTCTTGTGATGTGTTAAATCCACGTATTCTATTTTACAAGTGTATTCAGTTTTTATATCATGAACTAAGTATATAGTTCAATAATATAGTGTAATGTCTTAGTAGTAGTTTTTTTTATACGGAATTTTTTATGTACTGCGGATCGATAGTTTTAATAAACATAAAACATTAGGCAGCATATGATTTACATACAAAGAAATAATCACACATAGAATTAATCAAAGTATTAATGCGATTATATATATATATATATATATATATATATATATATATATATATGAAATTAAAATGACACTAGGAAAACTAGTAATTGCTGACGCGTTTCGTTCAATGTGGACTTTATCAAAGCAAAATACGAAATGAATTAAATTCAACTAGGTAAATAATAAAAATAAAAAGAACAGAATATTTCTAGCAACTGGAATGTAGAGAAACGCTATTTTCATATTGTTAACTGAAAATAACGTCAGTATTTGTCACGTGTGGAGAACATTGTCATTATATCCGTGTTGATGTATTCAACCATTTTCTTTTGATTTTAGTTGTGTGCATTTGTTTGTAAGAGCAGTAATTTCGCTAAGGTGAAATGGGAAAAAAATATGGTTGTAGATTAATACTTGGGTAATATTATATATCGGAATTCTCTCTCTCTCTCTCTCTCTATATATATATATATATATATATATATATATATATATGAATTTTCACTTAATTAGTATATAACAATTTAAAAATGCTAGCCTCATTGTCAATATGAATAAATCACCTGGAAGATCCAAATAGCACAGAACTAAAATTATTTACGAATTCACATGTTCCTGGAGGAAATGGGTTCCTGATCAATTCAAATTCAT
>CAHIKZ030005572.1:77500-90000 GCA_903632075.3 Acanthosepion pharaonis | reverse complement strand
AAACTGAAAGACGACTTCATTGAAACTAGATTTAATTAATCAAATCTATTTTCAGTCAAGCGGTTTAATCTAATTAGGTTTCAATGAAGCTGTCTTCCATTTGTCATATTTCTTGAAAAAATTTGTCGTGATTCCTTATCCTCTTTATATATATATATATATATATATATATATATATATATATATATATATATATACACACACACATATATATATATATATATATATATATATATATATATATATATATATAGAGAGAGAGAGAGAGAGAGAGAGAAGAGAGTTAATGAAGTTAGAGGAATAAAAAAAATGTTAATAATATTGGCAATAAGCTGGATGATATTTATTATATAGCAGCATTTTGACTGAATCGAAGCACGAAGAGAAAGATTTTAAAGTCGGAATTTTCGGACACGCCTCAGTCCTTTTTCGACGAGACGAGGAATAAACAGAGAGCGGGAATTCGGAGGAATGTTTTTGTTGTTTTTAGAGAGCGATACTATATACTCTGAGTACACCGAAACAACTGTTCAATCCTTTAATGTATGATTTTAATTTGATATATATATATATATATATATATATATATATATATATATATATATATATATATTATATGAAATGGACTAAGTTCGACATATATTTTAATATATTTTAGCTACAGAGGGAGCGTCGAGTTCGCAAGGTCGAATTACTAATCAAATGTGTTTTCTGAGAGAGTTCTAGGACATTCTGGAAAATAAATATTGTTTATACCGTTTATTATAAACAGAGCATTGTATCTATAAAAATAACGTATAAATAGAATATACATGTATGTATATACAAAAATAATCAATATAAATATTATTCGTCATATATAGTATAGATGTTTATAAATATAGTTTATAGATGTATAGATATGGATGTATGTATCTATTTTTTTTTTTTAATTTTTGAAAATTGATATTTTGGATATTTACATGATTCTTTTTATGCTTGCACATCTTGTGTAGCGATATGTAAATATATATTTCCATATGTAATTAAATTAACTGCTCCGCAAACTTAAAAATAGACTATAAATATTAATTTTATAATACATGCCTGACGATTGCCACCTATATATACCAAACGGTGAGGAACAATTTACATATATATATATATATATATATATATATATATAGTATAAATTTTTAACTTTTTTTATTGACATCGGAACTTTTTATTAAAAAGAGGCTATACACACACACACATACGCGCGCACAGACATATATATATATATATATATATATATATATATGTGTGTGTGTGTGTGTGTGTGTGTGTGTGTGTGTGTGTGTGTGTGTGTGTGTGTGTGTGTTATTGCTACTATCCCAACAATTTTCTTGGATCGATTATACATTCTGGATCTCGCTTTTTCCAGATGATGATATTTCGTAATATTATTGATTACAAGTGATCACTGATCGTGTTCAGCTTACCAGAACTTATCGATTTTAATTCATCGATTATCGCTTTAAAATAGCCTTACCCGCGCTTCTTGTTTTAGTTTATTTGTGTCGATTTACCTCGCTATTTTTATAACTTTTTTGCATTTAAGCATGGATATATATTTTTTTTTTCAATCCGAAATTTTTGTGTGTATTTTTGTCTTCATTTCTCATGAAAATATGTGCACAATTTTTTTTTATCTATTTTTTTTTTTTTTTTTGTTATTTATTTTTATCTTTTGTTAGTTTTGTATTTTTTTTTTTTTTTACCAAACGGATGCTAACCGGTACACAAAATTCGATTCGCATCAAAGATGTCGATCTGCCGATCGAGACGCGATACAATAAAAATAGCGACCATGACGACGACTATTGACTCATCGTAAATACGGTTGTACTGCTAATACCATGATAACCGTACTTACAAAGGATAAAGAAAGCTAAGAAGAAAAATATATACATAAATAGAAAACAAATATTTTGAAGAAACCATTTTAAGTCACTACTCATTAAAATATGCAGAAATTATTATTTCCTTGAAATAGTTAAACCAAACACGCTGGCCGAGATTTCTTCCATTGCTAATAGCTTCTTCTTCCATGTGCCATGTCCCTTCAGGACGTAGACGATCATAGCTCTCCACTCCCCCCTATCCCTTGTAGCTCTTAATAAGTTTTGTCTCTTTGCTACTTCCCCTAGGCCATATAGTTATCCACTTGCTTAAGCCTGTTACAGTGAGCCAACCCAAATGACTTGACTCACTTTATAGTCCACCAATGGAAGGTTAACCAATCAGAAGACGTAGAATATTCAATCCGTCGTGTATAAAGGCGGCCATTTTTTTTACCCAAACCGAATGTCTAGTCCCGGCTTGTCAGGCGAAGAGAAACAGAAGGACGAACTACGCTCTGCTACTTTTACCAAAATATTCACTGCTAACCTCTGGATTCTATACTCAAAGACGACCGTCATCATGAACAACAAAGCCCGCCAAGTACGTCTCTCATTCTCTCAATTCGACACGTGAGTATCAGATTCTTCAAGCCCTCCTTTCTCATTACGTGTTCCAAAAATTTCATCTGCCTCCTCCTGATGTTAATTATAAGCTTCCTCCTTATTTACATCATCTCCAAAACATCATCGTTGCTCACACGCTCGGTCTATGATATCCTTAGCATCCTTCTGTAGAACCATATCTCCGTTGCCTCGAAACGGGCAAGGAAAATAACAGACAATCTATCTAAAGACGTTCTCAGTACATTAACAACAACCAACATAAAGATACCCTATACAGAGTTCAAAAAGACTTGAACAGCATAAGAATGGAAAATGGCTATCAATATCGGAATCAAAACTTAAAACATTACGTTATTCAACCAACGATGGGACAATGGCTCCCAAATTTCAGAGAAATAAGACGGAAGGAAACAATTTTATCTAGAATCCGAATAGGATATACGCATCTAACCCTATCACATCGACTAACAAATGAAACGCCCCCATCATGTAATAGATGCCAAGTACGTTTTACTGTTAAATATATACACATAAGTTACCATCATCTCAGTCTAACCAGAAGATATTATCAAGTAAACTATACAACAAGTAAAAATTCATGACACTAAACCAAACAATATGTTTAAATTCTTGAAGGAAACTGATATAATGGAATATGCATACACCTGTGTTCGCCCTCACTGGAAAATGATTGGCTGGTGTCCGTCATAAATACCGACGGACGTGTAGGTATGAGAGAAGAGCCTTAGTGTGAGAGCTAAGTCTATAAGGACGCCCATTGGACTACGCCATTGATCTACACTTCTTACCTGCGACTACGACGCGTACCAGTCGAGTACTACTACCGTATTCTACTTGGTTATAGTAGCCGAAACCACTTAGCTACTTCGTTCAAATATATCCCTTTCCGGGACATATCAGAAACAAAAACTTTATTTCAAAATATAAAGCTATAAAAAAAAATACATAAAACCTTAAATAGACTTTTTTAATTGGTTTCACTCCATCAAAGGCTGTAAAGCCACTAAGACACAAGAGGTTACAGAGTGTGAAATAATTAAGAACAATAACAATAATAATTATCTGGAAGAGAAAAGATTAATCAAGAGGACAATAGATAGCGATTGACATTGCATTTACATTTTACATATTAAAGTTGGCTGGGGAGCATGGATCCGGAAGGGAGTTTCACAAGCGAGAAGTGCGAGAAAATAAACTGTTGGTGTAGAAATTACGCTTACATCTAGCTAGCTCTACTGTAAATTGTTGAGATCTAGACACTAGTCTGGTACTGCCCTTAAATTCAAAACCTCTTGGAACCATAGCGAAGAGCTCATGAAAGGGTATACAGAAAAGACACAAGGCGGTGGGAAAGTGACTAAAGCCGAGCGGCCAGATCAGGACCAATAATATTGCTGAGTGTTCTTTGGATTTTATTATGGAGCTCAAGGTAAATAGCAAGAGGAGCAGTCCACATGTGGCAGCAATATTATAGTGATTTTCCAAGTGTGGCTTAGATGTGGCACAAGGGCGAAAGTAGTGGGCACCTAGTGAGGATCAAACTCACTACTCAGTCGTAATTGCAGCAATATTATAAGTGTGGACGAATGGTAACTTATAGATATGTAAGATAGATTCTGGAGAGCAAGATTGTCTCGTACTCCATAGTGAACCGCCATTCTTTACAGCTGACCTAGCAATGGATTCAATATAGTCTTTTCAATTGATGTCAGCTGATAACGTTTCCCGAGAAGGTGCTACGACTCATTTTCAGTCATTCTAACGGAAAGCAGCAAGGGGTCTCTCTGGTTTTGGACATCGGCTGCGATTGCGACCTTGTCGGACTGATCCAACTTACTATCGAGACAAGAGTAAATAGTTGTGTCATCAGCTTAGATTCCAAGTTGGGCGCTGAGGTCATGGGGAACCTCATTAACGAAGATTCAAAACAAATTAGGACTTAGGTTAGAGCCCAGGAAGACAACCGCGTTAATACGAAAGGGCCTAGACGAATATCCCTTCAGGGTAACATCCATTATCTGTCTATATCTCTGATGTAAGGTATTATGCTTGCTTGCATCATTTACATTATTCGAGCTCTTATCCTCACCTTCATTGACTTATTCACAAGGTTTTGGCCGTTGTACGCTCCGGTCTTCTTCATATGATTGGAATTTCACACCGAACCCTTTATTTTGTCCATCTGGATAAAAAGTTCTAATTCCACGTGCCAGGCCCCTTCCGGATGTCTCAGTTATATCCCTTTGACTCAACTCTCCAAGATTTGTTTCTCCACTGCTGTGGCATGGTATTGAACTGCTTGGGTCTAGTCACTGCATCTAACCAATGTCTTTATCTCCTGGGTAATGTGTCCTTCAGGAATAAAGGGTTCGTTTCGAAATTCTAATCACCTGAAGAAAGCCGGGGCGTACAACGGCCGAAACGTTGTGAATATGGCAACGAAGATGAGGACAACAGGCCGAATAATGTAAACAATGTAAATAACTTTCATTATTATATATTTTGAAAACTGCAAAAAGGAGAAAACAAATACCTCCTACCAAAAAATAACAGTGTTTACTTTAATAACCAACTCGTACCAGAAATTAGTAAATAACTTGTCTTAGTAACCAGCATCTCTAGTACCGAATTAAAAAGGGAAAAAAAGTAACTTTCACTAACTAATCTGTATCCCAAACTATCACTTATCTGCATATACCCAAAATAACCACGATTCAAACCCATAAACCTATAGTGGTTTATGGGACGTTTAACAGAAAGAAAATCAAATCAAATCCTTGGAGTAAATGGCGTGAGAATATATTAATACAACTTCTGTTGACAACACTACACTTGGTGTTTTGTTCGCTGACCCCAGATGGTAACCTAATTTTATTTATTTTTTCCTGATTTCATCCAGGTGCAGTCGAATAGGTGTCTTTTTTCTGTGACGTGTTAAAGAGACACATCCGCTTGGGTGACAGATTCATTTTGCCGCTAGCTATGTACGTTTTGGCGCGAAAGAAAACTTTAATTAGGAAAACTGTTCCCATATATAAAGCAATTTTTATTTTTTAAGTATGAAACTAAATGAATCAAAATACCAAAAATAGTAAGTTTTTAGTTTAACTTAAAACAATGTCGATCTATACTACAGGCCAATTCACGATGCAACTAAGAGTCAGAACCGAAGGCCTATGTCAAATATTTGAAATATTAAAAATTTAGGAGAGAAGTTCAAACAACATCTATCTATATAAATAAAGCGCTGTGTACGTGTGTCCGTCCATCCGCCCGTGTTTCGGTCTCGCTGAATCATAAACAATCTGAAGTAATATGTAGTATCTACTGTAGTTAAAAGCGAGTAAGAATTATATTAATAACTCATTTAAATTCAAATTCAAATCTCGAAGAAGTTGAAAGATTTAAAAAGAAATTCTTCATTAAAGGTTTAACTTTAATTTCGCTTTTCGTTGCAATTGATATCGTCTAATTAAAACATAATTAAAACTTAATTAAAACCGTGGCGACGGTATGTTGCTCATATATTGTTTTTCTTTTTCTAAAACGCGTACAGTGACGCATTCGAAATATTACGTAGATCAGGTTTCTTAATGTCTTTTAAGAATGACTATGTGAAGGAATCATAAACAATGTTGATTTGAAAATAAAATAAAAACTGCGCGCAAAGTAAATATAAACAAAGCTACAGTTTAGTATACGAAGAAAGATTATGCCGAATTAAGGTATCGAATAAAGATAAAATAATTTTATTATTTCTAAATTCTTATAACTTTTACGTACATAGGACGCTGAATGTAAAAGGCGTAAGGACCAAAGCCCCTCAACAGGTGTTAGCCTGAAGTCCGACTGAAGGCCATTTTCTAGGCTAGTTTTTAATAAATGTATTTTTCATGAATTTTTCAGTATGATAATGTTACATTTACTTCTATTTTATGTTCTAATGGTAATCAAAACTGAACTAAAATTCAATATAAAATTTTACCCAGATGTCCTCAGTGGATAAAGGCGTTGGTTAGTTCCAGTGACAGACCCAAAAGAAGGTGAGTTCAATTCCTGGTTAAGGCAGAACATTCAGAGGAAAAATTAGCAGGAGATAACTGACATCCATCAAACATGGCACGTGGAACTAGAACAGTCTACCCCAGTGATCGAAATAAAGGGTTCAGTTCGAAATTCCAACCACCTGAAGAAGGCCGGAGCGTACAACGGCCGAAACGTTGTGACAAATATGGCGACAAAGATGAGGACAATAGTCCGACTAATGTAAATACTATACATAATACCTCATCTCAGAAATATAGACAGACTATAAAATTTTAAAATACTACTTAGAAAGAAAAACACAAATTAAATTCAATTTAATATGGCGCTATCAATGAGAAAAAAAAACTTTAAATTAAATTTATTTGTCAAACAGTTGTTTTTTCTATACGGTAAATATCCGTCAAGTACTTACATTTCACTTTTCTTAACGAATTTTCGGTTTTTACAATATAGAGCATTTAAAAACGACATCAGCAAAAGCAAAAGTATTGGCAAACAGAATTAGATCGACTGACCTGTGCGTCTAGACACATCGCACACCAGAAAGTTGTAATTAAACATATAGCCTTACTACATATTCAGTTTTTTTCCCACTTCGTGCATAATCAGAAATAATATTTTTGTTTATATTTACCCATAACTCTACATAAGATGCCTGATCGAAAATTATTCGTACTGGTTTGGTTTTGTTTGGTTTTGTTTGTTTTACGGCATATCAACCTCAATGAGTTATTTAATGACGACACATTTGTTGCTGGTAATATTTTTCAAAAATGTATTTCTGGTAATATTGTGATGCTGGTAATAATTTTTTTCTTCAAAATTCATTGCTTGAAATGTTTTTTTACAAGAATGTATTGCTGCTATTAAAACCTATTTTTACACTTTCATAGCGTTTTGACCCCAGTTTCGGGTTAACTGTTTGCCCATAGTTGGGACCCACATCAAGGTGGACCTGGGAACACCAGCGACTAAGAGGTGGTTCGACGCCCCTCAAAACCTCCTGATCAGAGTCCTTGCTTTCGGATCTAGTTTATCATCTTACCTGGGACGCCGCATTCAGAGGTGCAGTCGCCGTATTCTGTATCCCCAGCCGGAAAGCCGAATTGTTACTGGTGCTATAAAAAGAAAAATACAACATATAGCAATACGGCCTTTAATCTCGTTTGAAGTAGTCCTCTTCGGATGTTACATAGTTTATCCAGTGTCGTCTTCATTGATCAAATAAATCCGAGATCACCTTTTATTGGGATAGCGAAAGCTGCCTCGTCGCATTCTCTGGGATTTACACGACGTCTTCTTTCATTTAAGTGGTTCTTTTTTTGGAAAAAAAGTGACAAGGGATGAAGTTTGATAAATATGATAGTTGTCGGACCTGTGGGCGAAACAAGCTATGGTCACTGATGGAACATCTACGGTGTGTTGGGATGTACACACGCTCCTAACAAGCATTGCTACAAATACCGGAAGTGAGCAAAAATTTTATAGAGTTGAAAGTAAATATCCGCCAAGCGGCTTCTCTCTGTGAAATTTAACGAAATTGGAGTAATGGACAGCGGCTCGGACTGAGGAATCGGAGAGCCGAGTTTGATTTCGAGTCCTATCCACTACATTCACTTATATACTAATAGCCTATTTTTTTCCCTCCATCTATAGGTAAATAACAAGGCAGACCGGGTTCTGTAGCCCTGGATGGCAACTGATCAACCGCAGAAAGAAATGACAACCTACTACGGGAAAAATCTGCCTCGTCAGTCATATATCAAAAGAAACATGATCGCCTTAGCGTCTATCACGCAAGGCACATAACTGATTGAAATTCACTTACGTGCTAATACTCTTGGAAACGGAATGAATCCTCTTCTTCTCCCCCCAGCTATGAATAAATAGCAGGACAGGGTTCTCTAGTCTTGTATGGCAACTGGTCTATCGCAGAAAGCAATGGCGGCCTACTGCGGGAAAAATCTGCCTTGTCAGTCATGTATCGAAAGATACATGATTGCCTAAACGACTATCACGAATGGTACATAACTGACTGAAATTCACTTACGTGCTTGGGAAAGGTATGAATCTCTTCTTCTTCCTCAAGCTATGGGTAAATAGCAGGATAGACCGGGTTCTATAGCCTTGTATGGTAACTGGTCTACCGCAGAAAGAAATGGCAGCCTACTGCAAGAAAAAAAATAGGCCTCACCCGTCATGTGTCGAAATATACATTATCGTCTAGGCGTGTATCAAGCATAATATATAACTGACTGAGCATAGTGACAGACTCGTATACACAGTTCCATCAAGAAGAATATTACCTTAATCTACGAAAGACACTTTAGAGGACTAAACGCATTTGATGGATTTTCCCTCTTGAGAAAATTACACAACTTTTTTTCTTTTTTTCTACAGTTGCTGATTATACAAAATGTTTTGATTTTGATAAATGAAGATAGCTTTTTGTTTCATTCATACACGACCAGAATCTTTAGCATCTTATCATTAATTAATTAATAATTAATTAATTATTGTCTTCATCTTGTATTTCACTTGCATTAAGTTAATCTAAGAACACGAGACATGTACTTAATTATCCTCGTCAGATCGAGGCTCTCATGCATGGCGCTCAAACTGTATAGAAACGTCTAAGCCGTCAACCGCACGCAGCCTCTTCCTCGGATCAATAATTAAAAAGGTCTTGAAACGAATGAATCTAATATGTCTTAGAGAGTAACGTACTTCTTCGAACTTCATGGACTGGCGCTGGGGAATCGTAAACAAAAAAATAACAGAAACAAAAACATGAGGACTTTCGACAACAATTAACAGCAATTTTCAGCAACAATTAGCGAAGATTTTTTTTGTAATTGTAAAAGAAAACAATGACGTCATCATGATGTTGACGTTCCAACTTACTCTAAAGAAAATCTAAGAAAGAACCCGCATCATTATCGGGATGAGATATTACAGTGGACTTGAGAAACCTATTATACTGTAAAATTGATTTAATGAACGGTTTTATTAGTTTTAACCGACAGAGGCACTGAATCTTCCGTCTATAAATACCGAATATTTCCATTTAAAGAAACCTGTTAATATTACGCTTACCATTATAATTTTCGTTAATACTCTTTACCTTGACGTGGCACTATAGCTATGTAATATTCTGATTCCAGTACACATTCTTTATATCTCTTTAAAATTATTATTATTATTATTATTAATATTATTATTATTATTTTATTTCCTTTGATTTCTAATGTCTACATATTTATTTCTGGGTTCCGCCCATAAACGTAAGATTAGAAACGGCATCATGACATTTTCCACTGATCAATTAAAAAAAAAAGTACAAACATATTTTACATATATAAAATCCTTCGTAAGGTGTGGGCTGTACTCTTGAGAACATTGTTATTATTATTATTATTATTATTATTATTTCTTGCATTTTTGTTGTATACACATTTGCTTTTAGATCACAACCAGAGACCTAAAAATTCAGAAGTGGCTTAAAGATATTTTCAGCTGATCATTTTTTGTACAAAAACAAAAACAAAAAATCTCAGATAACACACAATTTGCATAAAGCTCGTTGTAATATCTGAGCTTTACGTGTGGGTACAATTTTTTAAAATTTTTTGAAGGCATGGGCTACCTTTATTACTGAATAAAGTTTCTTATTTCTTCACATGTTCTTTGACGCAGATCATCATCCACTCTTCTGTATTTTCCAGATATTTTTGACGATTGTTTCCTGTACTTTTGTAAGACCGTTCTAATTGAACTAATATTCTGTCTTTTTCCGATCTGGGCTCATACAGACGATCAACATCAGCTTTAGGTTGATGCATGCTGCGGCAAGTGAGAAGCTTTCTCACTTTGACATCCATTCGCTTCATGTCACATATGGTCCAATTATTGCACCAGTATTGCAACACAGCGACAGCCAAAGTGTTTAGGGATGATATTCTGTTTTGTGAATTCAACTCGGTATTTTATTATTATTATTGCTGTTGTTGAAAATATTTTAGCCTGTATTTTTTTCAAGAACCGCTTTAACCAGTGATCTAGGCAAAGCGAAGGATGTGGTTTTTTTTTGTTTGCACGTAATTAAACAAAAGATAGATATTAACAAAAACATTTTTTTTAAAAAATCGTCAAAGATCTCTGTTGGACATAGGCTATGACTGTTAGAACTGTTCTGGGGAATTTTCTGGAGAAATGGCGCACTAGGGACACAGTTGATTTGCTCTAGGGTTCCTGTCTTTCTCAGAGTCAAAACTCAACCTCAACAGAATATTTTTAATTTTGAAGAGCCATATTTCTCTATCTCCATCTTCATTTTTTTTTTTTTTTTTTTTGCTGCATTAATTTAGTTTTTCCAAAACCTTCACAGAGGTGTTTTGTCATTAGGTGAGCTCATGTCAATCAGTGTTCAAACATTTTCTTTGTCTTTGCCTCGGGGATTTGCTTGATTTGCTTGATTGATAGAAAAAAAAATCCCAGAGGATGGTCACATCTGCAATGTTGATTACAGATTCAGGATGATTTTCATACCAGTTTACAACTATTTTCATCGCATCGCGATAATAGATCTTCCAATACACATATTAAGCTACCCTCTCATGACAGTTTTTGCACCCAATCTGGAAATAAATTGAACAATAGTTTCAATATATTGGTAACAGAACATACATTTTAGATCCGCACCATTAAACGAATTGGTTTGGTAGTTGTGAGTAAGCAGGCTCCGGTCTTGTAGAGCAAGATACGCTTCTGTCTGACACTTAAATACTGGACTGGTGTGTTGCAAATTGGTCTACATGATCATTTTTTGCTTCGAAGAAGGAACTGGCTATGCAGAGGCTTTTTGCTCCGGTTAGGGCTGTTTTTCTCTTGTTATTTTTATGTTGAATACACGTTTTCTTTCAGGGTCCCAACCCGAGACCTAAGGGCAGAAATGGCTTCATGAACTTTTCCACTAATCATATTTGAAGAAAGAAAAACCTAAGTTTAGACCTATTTTAGATAGATAAAACTCTTTGTAATACGTGAGCAGTAGTTCTTAGTACATTTTCTTTTGTTTTTCATTAATGCATGGGCTACCAATAATCTCTTCAATGAGTATATCGAACCTTTTCCAATCAACCTTTTTCAAACTACAACTGGAATTATGGATGTCCTCATGTGACACATGTTTGAGATTTCCACTTCGCGATCCATGTATTTTGATAGTTTTTTTAAGATCTTCACAGATACATTACAATCTGTAGAATCTGCCATGTCAATAAGAAATCCCATTCTGTTTTTTGTCTTTGATCTGGATGTCTAGACGATTTTTTTAAGCATTTCACACCAAGCCCGTCGGGAGTGATACTAGTACGCAAGGGGTTACAGAGGATGAAATTAAGCGTAACGATTGGATATAGGAGAATTGAGGAAAGGATACAAAGAAGAACGGGGACCAAGGCATTAGATGATGTCGATTGACATTACACTTAATTTTCTGAAGATTATAGTTATCAGGGAAACAAGTAATGGGATGGAAATGCACAGACGTGAACTGCGAGACAAGAAGCTGTTGGATTAGAAGAGGCAGTTACATTTAACTGTTTCGACAGTAAAAGGAATGGACCGAGATGCCAATCTAGTAGCACTCTTAAATTCTTGCTGTCTGGATAGAATAGAAAATAGATCGTCAGAACAGATGCAATGAAAATATTTATAGAAAAGACAAAGGGAAATTTCATTACGCCGGTGATTAGCTTTCATTGTACTGCTTGTGTTTATTGTAATGGCTTTCTGTCTGTGTGTATTGTAAAATTATTATTATTATTATTATTATTATTATTATTTAGTGAAAACCACTGTTTAGAGGACACTGTGCCCAAGGTTCAACTGTCCCCTTTTTAAGAACAGCACCTCCACTTCACTCATATTATTCATTTGAAA
>CAHIKZ030005572.1:40000-72500 GCA_903632075.3 Acanthosepion pharaonis | reverse complement strand
TATGCATATACTTCCTCCTCTTCCTTATACCTGTTTATCATTTCTCTCATCTTCTTTTAATTTATCTTCTTTTAATAAAACAATTTTATTAAATGAAGCAAAAACAATGGCCAAATACTACCGATTCAATTTCTCATTATTTTGAAAATATTTTGTCTTCTTTCCTATAACAGCCACATGATTAGCCTTGCGCTAGACTGGATTTTGCTTAACAAATAACAGCCATCGAAATTGGCGGAAGAGCTACACTTATCATTAATTAAAGTACAATATACTAAAAAGAAAATGAAGCAAAAATAGACAAATAATTTTTCAAGCATTCAACTCCAAGCAAGGCGGGATGTCACTAGCACGCCAAAGGTTTCAGAGTAGGAGCGAGAACAAAGAAGAGTGAAGAGAAGGTTAGGGGATAGATCAGGGCATCTGGAGACGTCGATTGACATTCCATTTGAATAGTTGGAGATTATAGCTATCAGGAAAACAAGAAATGGGGAGGGAGTTCTCCAGGCGAGAAGTGCGAAACATGAAGCTATTGGAGTAGAAGAGACGGCTACATTTAACAGTTTCGACAGTGAAAGGATGTGAACGAAATGCCAGCCTTGTTGTATGCTTAAATTCACGAAATCTTGGAACCAGCGAAAACAGCTCATCGGAGCAGTTACCTTGAAAGTATTTGTCAAAAAGACAGATGGAGGCAACGGCACGTATGTGAAAGAGCGGCTGCAGACGAGATTCCGGATCAAGGCCAATTACATTGCATATCCATCTCTGGATTTTATCAAGGACCTTGAGACAAACAGAAGGGGCTCCAGACCATATAAGGCAGCAATACTCCATGCAAGGACGAATGGTTGATTTGTAGATTTGAAGGAATGACTCCGGTGAGAAAAATTTCCTATTTGTTACGGGTAACTTGTAACCCTCTTCATATGTCCGTGTTTTTACATGAGCAATTGTAAATAGATATTGATCTATTCACCTGATTTGAACACATCTTTTGTTGTAACATGTTGTTAAAGACACGACCTTTTAACCAAATAATCCCTGTTTATCTTCAGTTGTTCAACTTTTGGAACGAGTAATTGTCAACATATAATAATTTATTCGTTTTTCTCGAACCGCTATCATTTTAGAATATTTTAGATGCCATTGCAAGCCAAAACGTTTCGACCAAATACCTTCTTGTCATCTTCCAAATTATATTTTTCCAAGTGATGCATTGTAGGTATATACCAATTCAATAGTTTTATTCGAACCTTTGACCTCGTCATTGGTTTTTATATGGTTGTTTACTTTGTCATCTTCAGGTGTTCCTTTTCTGACTAATATAGCATAAATGGCCATATAAATTGAATATGTCGATTAGATCAAAGTTTAAGGGGACATATGAAAATATCAAGCAGAATCAAATAAAATTATTAAGAATTGCTATCAACTCTCTCTGATAACTGAAAAATGACGAAACACTCTGACATTGATTTACCCCCCAAAAAAAAAACAAAAAAATCTCACTGATGTGCTTTCGAACGTATGAAGTAGAAAGAAGCTTTAGTGAATAAGTTATTTGCTACTATCAAGCAACCATTAAAGCTATATAATCTCGATCAGTAGGAACGAACAAAAAAAACGTAATCGATCCAAAACTATTCCAATAATAAAAATACGCGAGATATCCCTTAACAGCTGAAATAGGTGCACCTGAAGATGCCTAGAGGAAATTTGGCTGAAACGTTATAATAGCAATTCTATCACTCAAAGATGAGGAGAACAATAGTTTGAATAAATTGAACCATTCCTTAAAGAAAGCTTGAATAAGAACAATCATATGTTAATTTCTTTCATTGTATGAATATAGTTAGAGGGGCAGTTCTTCTGAAGAATTTCGAATCTTCAACAGTAACATCGTAGATTTCCAGTGGAATGTTTGGCAAATTCATTGAGGTTTTATTATGACGAAGCAAAAGATATAAGCAGGGTTACCTTCCAGGAATTTCTAGTCATCAAATTGTGAAGTATGTATGTATCCAGGCAACATGAAGAAAGAACTTCATCATAGAGAGAAAAAAAATGTGACCAAAGCAAGATCAGATGCTGAAAATAAACAATACACTCGAATGAAGAGAGAAGAATGAATCGTCAGCAACATGAATATCACGAGACAATTTGCATGCATTGTGGATAAAAGACACCCTTTAAAATGAAACATTCAGGGCCTCTTGTCTAAAATGTTTGGTTTGGTTTGTTTTATTTTACAGCAGATCAACCACAACGGTTTATTTAATGCCGAACAATTTTTATTGCTGGTAATATTTTCTATCTATCTATCTATCTATCTATCTATCTATCTATCTATCTATCTATCTCGGTATGTGTTGGTTTGGTTTGGTTTGGTTTGGTTTGTTTTACGGTAGATCAACCACAATGGCTTATTTAATGCCGACAAGATTTTTATTGCTGGTAATATTTTTTATCTATCTATCTATCTATCTATCTATCTATCTATCTATCTATCTATCTATCTCAGTATATATTAGTTTGGTTTGTTTTGTTTTACGGTATATCAACCACAATGGGTCATTTAATGCCGAGATTTTTATTGATAGTAATATTTTTTTCCTTCAAAAATCTATTTCTGGTAATATTTTTTCTTCCAAAATGTATCTGTTAATATTTTTTCAAACAATGTATAGCTGATAATTTTTTTTTTATTCAAAAATATATAGTTTGGTTTGGTTTGGTTTGGTTTAATTTACGGCATATCAACCCCAACGGGTTATTTAATGCCAACAATGTTTATTGTTGGCAATATTTTTTCTTCAAAAATCTATTTCTGGTAGTACTTTTTCTTCAAAATTTATCACTGTTATTATTTTTTTTTTAAATGTATAGCTGGTAATATTTTTTTCAAAAATATATAGTTTGGTTTGGTTTGTTTATTTTTCGGCATTTCACACTCAATGGGTTATTTAATGCCGACAAAATTTTTATTGTTGTTAATATTTCTTTTCGAAAATGTATTCCTGGTAAAAAATTTTTACAAAGTATTTCTGTTATTAAAACCTATTTTTGACACTTTCATGGTGTTTTAACCCACGTTTGAGGTTTAACTATTTTCCCATAGCTGGGCCCCCAAAAGGTTCTACAACCCATGGTCAGGGTGGACCTGGGAACACTTGCAATTAAGAAGTGGCTCCACGCTTTTAAAAACTTCCTGATCAGTGGCCTTGCTGCTGGACGTAGTTTATCGTCTTACCCAGGACCATCTGAATGGAGAGGTTTGATAGTATTTAACTTAGTTTGGCAAAAAGCTATAATTTTGGGGACGCTGAGTTTGTTTTAGTCATTTCACTCTCAATTAAGACAATGAAACTACTAAGACGTAAATGTCTACTGGGTGCGTGAGAATGAGAAAAAAACGGCCTTAAGAGACAAGGACATGAATTTTAAACTTCCTGTCATTTTCCCTTTTAGATAAAAAATGGCATTGTATTTACATTTCCGGAAGTATCCACCATTTGCTGCACTATATAGGAGGCACGTGGGAGCAATGAATAGCGGCTCGGATTGAGGAACCAGAGAGCAGAGTTCGAATTACTGTCGGATCCATTATATTCACTCACGTGCTAATATCTTTAATAGTTCTATTCGGATGTTATCCAGCGTCGTTTCCATTGGTCAAATAAATCCTAAAACCTCTCTTTTGGGGGAAAGCGAGAGCTGCCTCGTCGCATTCTCTTGGATTTACTCGACGTCTTGAATTCCTTTTTCCATTTAGTGGGTCTTGGAAAAAAGTAGCAAGGGGTGAGGTTTGATGAATATGGTGGTTGTTGGACCTGTGGGATAAACTAATTCACAAGCCATGGTGACTGATGGAGCATCCACGGTGTGGTGAGAAGTCCACACTCGGCATCTGGCACAGGGCTCCGTCCCTATACTGGTGGTATCACGGCTAAGACTAGCTTAGACCAGCTTGGACAAGCTATGTCAGCTAAGACCAGCTTAGACCAGCGGCCCATGTGAAAACACTCGGGTCCCCACGTTAAAAACTGACCTTGTGTCACAACCTGACTCAGCGGGGTGTCAAGTAATTATCCATACGTTCCTACCAAGCATTACTACAAACAATGAAAATGATCAAAAACTTTATAGTGGTCAAAGTAAATCTGCGCCAAGCTGCTTTACTCTGCCAAATTTAGCTCGTTTGCCATCATAGAGACACGGTGGCGTAATGGATAGCAGCTCGGATTTAGGAATCGGAGAGCGGATTTCGAATTCCAGTCGAATCCATTACATTCACTTACGTGCTAAAACCTTTAGGAAAGGTATGAAACCTCTTCTTCTAAGCTATGGGTTAATAACATAACGGGGTTCTTGGTTCTAGGTGAAGGAAACTCCGAATTCAAAACAGGTTGGCGGGGTTCCTGGTTCTAAGTGAAGGAAACTCCGAATTCAAAACCTGTTGGAGAGGTTTCGGCTCCCGTCAGGCAATCTTGCCCAGGAAACACCACTTCTATGTCCTCCTTTGATTGTATTCTTATTTGCTTCTAGCCCCAGCGTGGGTCACTCCTTTAATTAAAGCCTTTGTCAAGGCACTTCTTTAGTTCTGTTCCTTATACATTTACAGTTTTGAAGATGAAAAGTGACCTGAAAGCAAGAAACCGCGAGAGAGTGTGAAATGCGAGAGAAGAAACTGATAGCATAGAACTTACGGTTACGGCTAGCAATTTCAACTGTAAACCAATGAGACCTTGCAGCCAATCTAGTACTGCGCTTAAATCCCTAAAGTCTAATTGCTATATAGGAAATTTAATCAGAACAGTTACCATAAACATGTTTATAGGAAAAGGCAGGGGGGGAAGGTACGTGACGGAGCAAGAAATTAAGCAACTTTGAGTATGGTCACTACCTAGATGTATGACCGCTTAGGAATATCAGGTGTTGTAAGCTTGGATGTGCAGGTGGTGTAATTGATTTCTGGTTCGGAATTGTTAATCGGGTAGCCGAGGTTCAATTTTGTTCGTTTTATTCACTATACCTGTGGATACCTTTGGGTAAAGCATCAGACCCCCCACCACTCACACACACAGCCAAGGGTTAATTTCTAAAACTTGTATCACTAAAACATTTTTTTTTATCTCCATATATATATAAAAATAAAATTACGTAAAAATATTTATATTTCGACATTTAATAACCCATGGAGTTGTTGATATGCCACTAAAGAAAATAAGCCAAATTGAACTGAAGCCAAAATGCCAGGTCAGAGCCAATAACATTTCCGATTCTTCTGTGTGTTTTATCTTAATCTCTAAATATATAACAGGAGCACTAGACCAGATGTAGCAGCAAAATTTCTAAAGCATGGACGAATGACAAGTACAGCGCTGTTCCATAAAAGTGACTCACCCCTGATGTTTTTTACTTAAAAAAAATTTTCGCCTATTGTTTTTGGGGTCAAACTAATTTTTAATCTTACTAATATAAAGACCCTTTCCTGAACATCTAGTAAAAAAGTTTACTCACCTTAAGGTATTCTATAGATAATTATAATTGTCGATATAAATGAGATTTAGGGAAAAACTCTGTGCAAAAAAAGTGACTCACTTATTTCCTGCAACTAGTAATCAATAGAAACATAACCGAACAGCTTTAAATAAAGAATAATAGAGGTATAATTTATTTATAATATAGTTCGAAATATTTAATAATCTATGGGTTCTCCTTTATTTTGAATAACGTTTTCAACCCTTTTTGGCATTGACTTGATTAGGTTCTGGCAAATCTCATCTCCAAGCATTGAATTCCATTCGGATATGAAATTCACAATCAAATCCTCTTTGTTGCTAAACTGCTTTCTCGAGAGCCTGTTCTTTATAATGCCCCATAATTTTTCTATGGGATTGAGGTCAGGAGATTGGGGCGGGCATGTCATAACACTCACCTGCTTCTCATCAAAGTATTCCTTCATCAATTTTGTTTTGTGACAGGGGGCATTATCCTGCATAAAAATGAGCTTGGTGGAGTCGATTTGCACCCTTTCAGCAGAAGCGAGCAGACAAGACTCTAAAATTCTCTTGTACTGCTCGCTCCTGAGGGTCTTTTCAATAGTCTTTAAGAAACCAGTTCCATGAAAAGAAAAGCATCCCCAGAACATTATACTGAACGGATGCTTGACAGTACTTACTGCTAAATTCAAAGAGCTTTCAAAGCTTCTTCTTCGGATTTTAGATCGCTTATTCTTTGAATTTAGCTCAACTTTCGTTTCATCGGAGAAGAGAACATTTAGTAAAAAAAATCAGGTGAGTCACTTTTATTGAACAGCACTGTATATATATATATGTTAGATAGTTTCAGGCGAGAAAAATTGTCTAGCACAACACAGTGAACCAACTTTTCTAGAAGCAGATCTAGCAATCTTTCTCTATAATTCTCAAAATGTGTGCGTGTATGTATGTATGTATGTGTGATCGGATGTTGTTTATGCATTTCCACAGTTTTTATCCGATTTTGATGAAATTTTTTTTGTTTTATAGATAATTCTTCAGTGCCGGTTTTGAGTCCAAATTGTTGGCAACAATGGCTCTCCACTACTTCCTGTCCATTATAACTCTGAGCAATGTTTTACTATCTGTTCTTGGATATATATCTTTCAGAAAAAAACTTTAATAGAAAATAGTTTAAACTATTAAAATTATATTATCTATATCTATAATTCTCAAAATGTGTGTATGTATTTGTGTGTCTGTGTGACCGGATGTTGTTTATGCGTTTCGACAGTTTTCATCCGAACGCTTCTGCGCGCGAGGCTGAAAATGTTGATCGAAGGACTCAACGGCTGAAAAGAAACGCCTCTTCAACTGCTGCTGCGCGTAAGGCTGAAACAAGAATAAGAAGGCAAAAACGACCCTTTTCAGGGCCACACACCATTCAAATCGTTAGCACCCCATTTGGGCATATGCCTCAGTTGGGTCCCAATTGTTGTTACTAATATTGATTTTAAACTTAATCTGCTCCAACTGCAAGGTATAATATTACCAGTAATGAAAGACCCGATCGAAGACGCTTTATACTGATAGATGATTCAATATAATCTTTCCACCTAATAACAGCGGCAAAAGAATTATCCCTAGAAGATGCAATGAGTCAATCTCCCGGAGGTTAGCATCCTCTATGCCGTTGGTAGGCAGAAAGAATCCTCTTAGACAATTAAAAAGATTAAAAGTGATGTTCGAATTCAATATTTGGCTCAGTTGTTCTCTGGAAGACTTTCATGCAGTATGATGTTCAAAAATTAGAAATTCGAAACACTTTTCTGTAACAAGAATAGATGGCTTGTAAATTTTAATGCCTCTAAAACTAAACGGCTCTCAATTAACCACCATAGAGAAACTTCTTGCCCGTTATCAGCATGGCTGATGAACGACTCCAGGAGAGTGTCTCCATGCGCCTTCTTAGCCTCACGGTTTCAACTGACTTGAAGTGGAACAACTACATTGAATCAATAGCTGCATCTATTGCAAGGAAAGTTGGGTCACTGAGTCGTGCCAGAAGTTTTTTCGCATCAGAGTCCATCTTGAACATTCAAAAATGTACCATTCGTCAGTGCATGGAATACTGTTGTCATATCCGGTCTCGTGACCCTGCTGTTCATATCTTGAAAAAAATCCAAAGAAGGATCTGCAATGTAATAGATCCTGACTTGGCATCACGACTTCTGTCACTTTCTAACTGATGTGACTTTCCTCTGTCTTTTCTAAAAATATTTTCACGGCAACTGCTCTGACGATCTTTTTTACCTAGTGTTCTGACTACATGAATTTAAACGTACTACTAGATTGGCATATAGGTCTCATCAGTTTACTGTTGAAATAGATATATGTAACCGTCAGTTCTATTACAACAATTTCTTTTCTCACACTTCTCTGTACCTGTAACTTTAACGGCATTTACCCGAGGTGGGTTGATTAATTCCAATATTGGAGTTTCAAATTTGGAATTCAAAAGCGGTCCCCAACCCGCATGTATAAATATGAGATTTGATTATAGTGGTGAAGGTTTTTATTTTCTTTAATCCACACTTTTTGAAGGGCCGATTACAGAGACCTGTTGCACTACGTGCCACAAGATCAAACGAATGACTCCGCGTTTTTGAGTTATCCTTCGCCTAGACCAGTTGCCATCCAAGGCTATAGAACCCAGTCTGTCCCAAGCATTTACCCATAGCTGGAGGGAGAAGAAGAGGATTCACACTTTTCCCAAGGGTATTAGCAATAAATTGAATGTAATGGATTCCACTGGAATTCGAACTCGGCTCTCCGATTCCTCAATCCAAGCCGCTATCCATTACTCCTCCTCTCACACTTTCCGCTGATTTATGTCTCTGATAACTACAATCTTCAAAAATTTAAATGCAACGTCAATCGCCAACTTCTGTTGACTTGAATCCCGTTCATCTTTTATCCTTCCCTCAGTGCTCCCTATAGCCAATCTTTATTCTCTCTTTCAATCTCTGTAACCCCCTGCCTACTAGTGGTACCCCCGCCTTGTTTGGGGTGAAATGATTACAAACAAACAAAGAGATAAGGATGCTCGCATTTAAATTCATTTACTTTAGTTTGGAACAAGGTTAACCTTATTTAGGCAAGAGGTGAAAATCGCCACAAAAGTTGTCTTGTGTATGATGGTAAACTATATCCAACATCAAGAACACTGATCGAAAGATTTGAGGTTAAAAGTTGCGTGGAAACACCTATTTATTGCTATTGTTCCCAGGTCCTCCCTCACTCGGAGTGGTAGCCCTTGTTAGGGTCCCAGCTATGAGCAAATACTGAGCACCCAAACAAAAATCAACAATATATTTTTATAGCAAAATTACCAAAAAATATTTTTATAGTAAAATTACCAGTAATATTTTTTATAGTAAAATTACCAACAATATAGTTTAAAGCAAAATTACCAGCAATACTTTTTATAGTAAAATTGCCAACAATACTTTTTTATAGTAAAATTACCAGCAATACATTTTATAGTAAAATTACCAACAATACTTTTTATAGTAAAATTACCAGCAATACTTTTTATAGTAAATTTACCAGCAATATTTTTTATAGTAAAATTACCAACAATATAGTTTAAAGCAAAATTGCCAGCAATACATTTTATAGTAAAATTACCAACAATACTTTTTATAGTAAAATTACCAGCAATACTTTTTATAGTAAAATTACCAGCAATACTTTTTATAGTAAATTTACCAGCAATATTTTTTATAGTAAAATTACCAACAATATAGTTTAAAGCAAAATTGCCAGCAATACATTTTATAGTAAAATTACCAACAATACTTTTTATAGTAAAATTACCAGCAATACTTTTTATAGTAAAATTACAAGCAATACTTTTTATAGTAAAATTACCAGCAATATTTTTTATAGTAAAATTACCAACAATATAGTTTAAAGCAAAATTACCAGCAATACATTTTATAGTAAAATTACCAACAATACTTTTATAAAAATTACCAGCAATACTTTTTATAGTAAAATTACCAGCAATACTTTTTTATAGTAAAATTACCAAAGCAATATTTTATAGTAAAATTACCAACAATATAGTTTAAAGCAAAATTACCAGCAATACATTTTATAGTAAAATTACCAACAATACTTTTTATAGTAAAATTACCAACAATACTTTTTATAGTAAATTTACCAGCTATACTTTTAATATTAAAATTACCAGCAATACATTTTATAGTAAAATTACCAGCAATACTTTTTATAGTAAAATTACCAGCAATACTTTTTATAGTAAAATTACCAGCAATACTTTTAGATCAAAATTACCAACAATATTTTTATAACAAAATTATCAGCAAAATTCTTATAGCAAACTTACCAACAATACTTGCTATAGAAAATTACCAGCAACACCTTTTATAGAAAATTACCAACAACACATGTTATAGTAACATAACCAGCAATACTTTTTATAGCAAAATTTCCAACATTGCTTTTTATAGCAAAACTACCAACAATACTTTTTATAGCAAAAATACCAGCAATACTTTTTATAGCAAATTAACCAACAATACTTTTTATAATAAAATTACCGAAAATACTTTTATAGTAAAATTACCAGCAATACTTTTTATAGAAAAATTACAAACAATACTTTTTATAGTAAAATTACCAGCAATATTTTTTATATAAAATTACCAGTAATAATTTTTGTAGCAAAATTCCCAACAATACTTTTTATGGTAAAATTAGTACATTTTATGATCTACACACTATATATCAAGAGAACATACCTTTTACCCAGTATGTATGAAAGTCTGTGCAAAATATTTAGATTTCGGCATTAAATAACCCATAGAGGTTGATATGCCGCTATACTAAATCAACAACCTAATTGCAACAACAGACTATGAATTTTAGCTACGTAAATGACACTCGTAGATTCAACATAGCTTTTGTGAAAAGTGGGGCAAACGCATTCACTTTCGAGTAGAACATTTATTAAAATTGTATTATATTTTAAAGTGGTCTTTGACTTTCGAGCGGCACCATATATACGGTTATATTTTTCTATTCGCAAAGAGCGTTTTGTGAACTGTTCTGTCATGACTCAGAGCATGTCTATGTACAGAACTCAGACCATCCCAGTCCATTATTTGAACGGTACCATTTTTCTAACTACTGATTGGTTATGAAATTGAAAACAAATATATGCAGAAATTCTGCTGGGGCATCTGTAATTTTGTTTCTACCGACTAATGTTTAGATTAATCTGAACAGACCACGTGAACAACAAGAAGGTTCTAAGAAGGGCCACCTCTTTAAAACTCTTCCTCAGAAGCTGAAATATACATATGAAACTTCGAATTCATAATGAGGAAATAGCATAGAAGAATTGAGCACCCACAGAAAATACGGAAAGTGGGAGAAAACAGTAAGTATCATACTTGACATGTTTGTGTCAATGAGCAATGAGTGAATACGAGACAAAAAAGATACGATCGCCCTGGCGACTGGGGCTTCAGAATATGTCGGCTGCACCTCTGCAGAGGGGTAAGGCGCCCCCCTCCCTCGCCAAATGAAGCGGCCTGGGTAAGACGATAAACTACATCCGACAGCAAGGTTTTGAAGATCGTGGAGCTACCTCTTAATTGCTGGTGTTCCCAGATCTACCCAAACCTGAGGTGGTAGCACTTGTTAGGGCCAGAGTTATGGGCACATAGTTGACCCCAAACTGAGATAAAAACACTATGAAAGAGTAAAAATAGATTTTAATACCATGAATACATTATTGAAAACGATTATTACCAGCAATGGATTTTTGAAGAAAAAATTCTTAACAGTAATACATTTTACTAGCCATGCGCTTTTGAAAAAATTACCAGGAATACACTTTTGAAGGAAAAGAAATTCTACCAGCAATATATTTTTGAAGAAAAAAAAAAGAAATAACAGAAATACACTTTTGAAGGAAAAAAATATTACCTGCAATATATTTTTGAAGGAAAAAATATAAGCAGTAATACATTTAAAAAAAATGTGTTACCAGCAATAAAAATAGTGTCGGCATGAAATAACCCATTGAGTTTGATATGCCGGAAAACAAACCAACCCGTATATATATATATATATATATATATATATATATATATATATATATATATATATATATATAATTATTTATTTAAAAATATGATTCCAAATCGCGACATAAGAAGTCCCATGTTTCAAAACAAAAGAGCCAGAAAACTTCAATATAATTATTTAAATTATTTAAATTAAATTGAGTTAAAATAAAATGGTGCTCCATCTTCAAGCGAAATTTTTTTTGGAATAACGTGTTTCTGAAATTTACGTGTTTTAAAAAATTGAAATCAAATTATATATATATATATATATATGTGTGTGTGAAAAAAGTATATAAATATAAATAAATATATATATGTATAATTATTTATATATTATATGCGATATTATTAAAAGCGCTCAATATCAGAGATAGAGCTAACATATTTGGTTGGATAGATGTGAGTTTGTGAAGGGTCAAAACTCACATCTATCCAAATATATAAATATATATATATATATATATATATATATATATATATATATATATATATATACACAATGGCTTCTATAACACTGCCTAAAAAATAGTGGTTATAAAAATGCTAACATTAACTATAGAGAAAATTACACTGGCCATAGGAAAAAAAAAAACAGGAAAAAAAATATCATTTGGTTTTTACCCTCCGTTCAACCAAAGGTTAGTATTAAACTAGGACAGAAATTCTTAGCTCTAATTAATAAACACTTCCCCACCAATAGTAAGCAAGTAATATATTCAATAAGAACACCTAATATATATATATATATATTATATATATATATATATATATATATATATATATATATATATATATATAATAAGATAAACATTGCATTGCCCTGACGATCCGTTTAGGTGAATCTATGTAGGTTTTACCTGGCTCATTAGGTTTATCTTAAGTTTGCTCTACTTTGTGCATTGAGCACTTTACGTGGCTGCCTTTACTCGTTTTAGAGTTTTTTTATTTGGATTTTGAGATTGAACTCTGAACGATTGTTTTCGCGTTAGTTTCATGTTCTTGGTTGTTGGTTCTTTGTTTTTTATCCCTTATTTTTCCTTGGGTACTGGTTATCCAAGCTTTTTCCAAGCGTGTATCACCATTTATATATATATATATATATATATATATATATATATATATATATATATATATATAGATAGATAGATAGATAGATAGATAGATAAAAAATATTGCCTGCAATAAAATTATAGTCGGCATTAAATAACGTATTGAGGCTGATATGCCGTTAAACAAATCAAACCGAACCAAAAGCATTGGAAGCTGTGGAAAAACATAATCGCTTCGATCATGAATAGATATGGCAAAGAAGAATAGATAGATAGATAGATAGATAGATAGATAGATAGACAGAGACAGATAAACTGCAAGCAGTTTTTCTTTAAAAGGATGTGTAGTGAGTGTCGATAACTTAAATAATTTTAATGTAATACATTTTTGAAAAATTATATGTCTTTTCTAATTAAAAGTACTATATTTAGTGCGGCAACTATTAGGACCGACTTTAAATTCTCTGAACTTTGACATGGCACCTCATATATTAGCGTCTTTAAATGAGATTCCACACTTGAAAAATCGCGAATCGTCTTTTCCACATTAATAAAGAAGTTCTGGACATATATTCTGGACAACCGTATATTTCCGATCAAGGAAACCGAAAGCGAAGTTCGATTACTCTATCGATTTTATGCTCCCAACCCGTTCCGCAGATGTATTCGAGACGAAGTATTTATCATCCATTTTTTTTTTCTAACCAAAAAAAACATTAATGAAAATATTGCATTTGCATCAGAAACACGTTTTCGCAGAGTTTAACAAATTTTAAAAGATAACATCGCAAAAATTACATCGTGAAAGTAATTTATCAAATTTATAATTTTAATTGAAAAAAAAAATGTGTAATTTTGATCGGATATAAATTTCGTCATATGATGAATTAAGCAAGAAACAAAATATAAAATGTAAAATTATGCACGCGGGCGCGCACACGCATATATATATATATATATATATATATATATATATATATATATATATTCGATACATTATGTATTTATATAAAATATAAATATGAAAAATGGATGAATAAAAGAAAAGATAGCAGACGCATACATTAGTACACAGACACTCAAACACACACATGCACACATACACATACATACACATATCTATATATCTGTCTAGATATTGTAATTATTTACCTATTTACATTGTTCGGACTGTTGTCCTCATCTTTGTTGCCATATTCACGATGTTTCGATCGTTGTACGGTCCGGCCTTCTTCAGATGATTCATATATATATATATATATATATATATATATATATATATATATATATATATATATATATATATATATACATATATATATATATATATATATATTATGCAGCAAAAATTAAAAAATTACCTCATGTGAGATTCCGGGCCAGTCGATAGTACTTTGATTTGCTCACTGATAAAGATTTCTAGTGTGTTCGCGCAGCGTTACAATACTCGTACGCTTCCTTGGAGTAACGTCCATCACAGACAATGGCCGTAGGACAACTAATCATCAGTCGAGACAATAGTGTCTGGGCGTGATAAAAATGTGATGCAATCACGGATGTTGCAATATTATTCAAAGCGAAACATTTTTCTCATACACTCCGAAAATGGTTTCTTATTGCTGCACCCCACACCAAATTACATAATCTTAGGAAAAAATAGAAATCGATTACACCCTGTCACTACAGTAGGTCTAAAAATGACTATATCGTAAAAAGAAAGGAAACTAAAGTAGTTGTTTCAATTAATTTACACAAGGATATACATAATAGGCAAAATTCTACTGTATCTTTTGTCACTTTTGACAGGAACGGATAAGAAATAACAAGGTGCATACAGCTAAATGCTAGTTCTAGTAAGTGGTTCTACGAATTATGGTCGAAGAATTTACTGCGTAATACAGTGTAACCCGGATATAAGAGACCCGTATATAAGAGAAATCCGGATATAAGAGAGATTTTCTCTGGTCCCAAATTAGAGCCTGTGTTAATGTATATAAATTAGACCCAACCCGGATATAAGAGAAACCCGGATATAAGAGACTTCTTCTCCGGTCCGACAACTCTCTTATATCCGGGTTACACTGCATTGACGAATTATTTAATGGAATCATTACAACCTTTGTTAAAAGTATTTCCTAAGCTTCGATCATTTTAGCACAAGACTACAAAAGGCGACATTTAAATTTACATATTGCACGACTGGCATTTTAAGAATTGTTTAATATCATTGTAATATTTAATAGTTTGACACAAGTCTTTAATTCAAAGCCCGAATTAAGGATGGATACATTAGAATGTCGAGAATCAACGAGAGTCTCGCGGTAAGATTCATTCAAGCTTTGCAATCTTTATAATCTCTTTTTTCATCATTTCTTTTCGAAAACTAGCAATTTTGTGAGGAAATAATTTCCATCATTCTAATACTGGATTTCATTCTAAGAACCTTTATTTCTTGTGTTACAGAGTTCACATCAAATTCACATTTTGGAGATAAATATACCCGATGACGTTAGTTTTCTAATAATTTTCACAATGATGTAACCATATAAATTCAACATGTATATAAATAGAGCTACTAAGGTTTTACGAAGTCTAAAAGAATATGAAAGAAGGCAAAAAAAAAAACACTATTAAGGAGGGATAAAAACAGAAGATAAAAAAAATTAGGAACAGAGATAACGATTTCAATTTTTTTTTAAAATCAAACTTTACTAGAAATCAGGAAGCCGGGATAGAGTTACACAAGTAAGAAGTGTAAAAGAATAAACTGTCAGCATAGAACTTACGGTTACATCTAGGCATTTCATAATTTACAAGACTCAAGATCCACTCGTGGTAAAGTGTTAGATAGTAAAAGTCACCACCCGAAGAAAAGTGATCACCAAAACTCAAGGGGCAACCGGAAGTGAAAGAAATGGAAAGCAATTTAGAAGGAACCAATCATAAACAGGAAACAATGAATAAATATCTACTAGTGTTCAAAAGAATGAGGAGGAGTGTGAACCGGACGATAGTAGGATCTATCTACTTCTGTTGAGGAAATGATAACTAAACAAGAAGAAAGAATAAGTTCAGAGAGTTTAACGGAGGCGTTAAAAGTTTAGAGCAGATGTACACCCTTGTGCAAATTAGTTGAAACAAATTACTTACTTTGTTTTATGTAAACAAAAGGAGATAGATAGATAGATAGATAGATAGATAGATAGATAGATAGATAGATAGATAGATACAACCTGTGCAAATTAACTGAAAACAAATTGAATTGAATTTTATCATTACTTACTTTGTTTTATGTAAACATAAGGAGATAGATAGATAGATAGATAGATAGATAGATAGATAGATACAACCCTGTGCAAATTAATTGAAATAAATTGAATTGAATTTCATCTTTACTTACTTTGTTTTATGTAAACATAAGAAGATAGATAGATAGATAGATAGATAGATAGATAGATAGATAGATACAACCCTGTGCAAATTAATTGAAACAAATTGAATTGAATTTCATCATTACTTACTTTGTTTTATGTATACAGAAGGAGATAGATAGATAGATAGATAGATAGATAGATAGATAGATACAACCCTGTGCAAATTAACTGAAACAAATTGAATTGAATTTCATCATTACTTACTTTGTTTTATGTAAACATAAGGAGATAGATAGATAGATAGATAGATAGATAGATAGATAGATAGATAGATAGATACAACCCTGTGCAAATTAATTGAAATAAATAGAATAATTTCATCATTACTTACTTTGTTTTTTGTAAACAGAAGGAGATAGATAGATAGATAGATACAACCCTGTGCAAATCAATTGAAATAAATTGAATTGAATTTCATCTTTACTTACTTTGTTTTATGTAAACATAAGGAGATAGATAGATAGATAGATAGATACAACCCTGTGCAAATTAATTGAAACAAATTGAATTGAATTTCATCATTACTTACTTTGTTTTATGTATACAGAAGGAGATAGATAGATAGATAGATACAACCCTGTACAAATTAATTGAAATAAATTGAATAATTTCATCATTACTTACTTTGTTTTTTGTAAACAGAAGGAGATATATAGATAGATAGATAGATAGATAGATAGATAGAACCCTGTGCAAATTAACTGAAACAAATTGAATTGAATTTCATCATTACTTACTTTGTTTTATGTAAACAGAAGTAGATAGATAGATAGATAGATAGATAGATAGATAGATAGATAGATAGATAGATAGATAGATAGATAGATAGATAGATAGACAGCTATGCAAATTAAATGAAACAAAACGAATAACTCCGTTATTAATCATATTTTTCCAATGAATCATGACCCAGTGCACATGTTAATACTTCGTATGTCCGTTCAACGAAGTCGTTCCTTATAGATTGACCACAGATTCCGGATAGAATTTAAATCAGGAGAGTTTCCAAGCCAGTCGATAACACTTTGATTTACTCACTAGTAAGAATTATCGTTGTGTTTGTACGCTTCCTTGGGGCAACACGCATCCCAGACAATGGCCGTGGGACAACTAATCAACAGTCGAGACAATGGTGTCTGGGAGTGATGAAAATCTAATACAATCACTGTTGACGTAATATTTTTCAAGGCCAAACAAATTTCATCATCCACCACGAAAATGGATTCATATTACTGCACACCACTGAAAATGACCTAATCCGAGGAAAGAAGTAGAAAGCGATTATATCATGTTATTCCAGTGGGTCTAAAAAATGGCTGTATGGCGGAAGAAAGGAAACTAGAACGATTGTTTCAATTAATTTGAACAAAGGTGTAGATATTAGAAGGAACCGGAAATAAAGCTTTACATACGAAATAAGGGATAAGTCTCTACACTTGTTTAAAAGAACAGAGAGGCTTTCGACAGAAATATTCAATGCAGAGACGAATGGTCATCTTATAAAAGATACTGGCGAGAAAAAATTGTCTACTCCGTGAACCAACATTCCTAGCAACAGACCGAGGAATTGAATCTAGACAATTATTTCTTCATCTGTTTTTTTGTTTTTTTTGTTCACTATGTACAACCGCACGGCAGTGGTCTGGGAAATTGTCTATTCCGACGGAAAACAAAGGTTCTGGTTTTAATTCTGTGAATTCTTCGAGTAAATTGATTAATAATGGTTGACAATGCTCTATTGAAAATTAGTTCAAGAGATTTTATTCATTATTTCCGTTTTATTTTGCAGAGTTTCAGTCGGTCGTTTTAAAACGTTTTGATAATGTTTCTTTAACAACGAACAAAACGAATGTAGTCATTAATATATATATATATATATATATATATATATATATATATATATAATTTCACGTTGTCTTTTTTATGAAAACACATACGCTTTGTTTCCTTTTACTTTGTATTTCTCACTTTCTCACAATCTCTCTCACAGTTCATACATTGGTGAATTAGAATATATTTTCTTCATTCTTTCCTTCTCTTTATTAATTTTTCTCTCTTCCTCTCTCTCTTACTTGCTTCGTCTCTGAAATTCCACCCCTATACAAAAATCTGTGGATTTGAATGCTATATATTCTTTGTTTCTTTATATCATTAAGTTTCTCTCTCACAAACACAACTACTCTCCTTCTCACTCTCTTAAGAATTGCGTAAATTTTGATACTATGTTTCTGCTGTCTCTCTTCCTCTCACACTGTATAAAAATTTTTTTTCTCTCCCTCTGTACAAAAACCTTTCTCTCCCTCTGTACAATAATCTTTTTCTCCCTATATACAAAAATCTTGTCACTTTCTAAAAAAATCTTTTTCCCCATCTGTGCAAAAATATTTTTCTCCCTTTGTTAAAAAAGTCTAATCCATCCCTGTAGAAAAAATCTTTTTCTCCCTTTGCTAAAAAAAAATCTATTCCCTCTTGGTAATATATATATATATATATATATATATATATATATATATATATATATATATATATTTCCCTCTATACAAAAATATTTTTCCCTTTGTACAAAAATCTTTCTCTCTTTTTGTACAAAAATCTCCTTCTCCCCCCGTGCAAAAATATTTTCTCCCTCTATACAGAAATATTTTCTCCCTCTGTTCAAAAAGATTTTACTCTCGTTATAAAAAATATTTTCTCCCTCTGTACAAAAATCTTTTCTCCCTCTGTAAAAACATCTTTTCTCTCGCTGTACAAATATATTTTCTCCCTTTGTACAAATACCTTTTCTCCATTTGTCCAAAAATATTTTCTTCCGCTGTACAAATATCTTTTCTCCATTTGTACTACCATTTGTCCATTTGTCAAAATTCATTTTACAAATATCTTTTCTCCATTTGTACAAAATTCATTTTTCTCCCTGTGTAAAAACATCTTTTCACCCTCTGTACAATAATCTTTGTCCTCCTCTGTACAAAAATCTGTAAATTACAACGCAACCTTTTATTCACACTTTATTTCTCTCTCTCTCATTCTATCTCTTCCTCTCTTCATAAATCTGCAAATTTTGATTACAAGTCTTCTGCTCTATCTCTTCCTTTTCCAACGTTTTTCCCTCTGTACAAAAATCTGAAAAATAGGACGCCATTTTGTTTATTCTTGCTTTCTCTCTCACTCATTCTTTCGAGCGCGCCGGAGCTCTGTAAATTTTTATTCAATGTTTTATGAATTTTCTCTACTTCTACTTATCTTTCTCTCTGTACAAAAAAGATGTTTTCCCGATGTACTATATTTTTTTTTATCCTCTGTATAAAAATATTTTTCCCTCTGTACGAAAGACTATTCCGCCCTCTTGTCAAAAATATTCTGTTTTTGTACACAAAATCATTTTCTCTCTTTGCACAAATTTCTTTTTCTCCCTCTGTACAAAAATTTTTTTTTCCTTTTGTAGAAAATCTTTTCTCGCACTGTAAAAAAATATTTTTCTCCCTCTGTACCAAAACATTTTCTCCCTTTCTACAAAAATCTTCTTCTGTAAAAAAAATCTTTCTCCCCCTGTAAAAAAAAAACAATTCTACCTTTGTACAATTTTTTCTACCACTGTACAAAAATCTTTCTTTCGTTTTGTACTAAAAACTTTCTCCTTCAGTACAAAAATCTTTTTCTTGCTGAACATTTTTTCTCCTTTTGCACAAAAATCATTTTCTTCCTCTGTACAAAAAATCTTTTTCTTCCTCTGTACACAAATCTGTAAATTAGAAGGCCATGTTTTATTTGGTCTTTCTTTTTCTCTCTTTCTTTCTCTAATTCCTATTGTTCCTCTCTGCATAAATCTGTAAATTTTGATTTCCGCATTTTTTGCTATCTTTTCTCACAACGTTTTTTCCCACTCTACAAAAATCTGTAAACTAGAACGCCATGTTTTATTTGATTTTTCTTTCACTCTCTCTCGTTCCCTCTCTCTCTTATTCCATATCTTCCTCTCTCCATGAATCTTTATATTTTAATTCCAGATTTTTTGGCACTATCTCCTCCCCTCACAACGATTTTTTTTTTCTGAAAATTAGAACATCATCTTTTATTCTTACTCTCTCTCCCTCTCTCACTTTTTGGGACGTGTGCACTCTGTTTCGATCTCGCTCTGCATGAATCAGTAAATTTTTATTCTATGTTTTCTGAGCTTTCTCTTCCTCTCCCCATTTTTCTCCTCCTATACAAAAAACTTTAAATTAGGACGCTATCTTTTCTCCGTCATTTTCTTCTCTCTCTTTATAAATCTGTAAATCTTTCCCAACTTTTCTTCTCTCTCTCTCTCTCTCTCTCATCCTCTCTAAACATTTTCTCCCTCTGTACAAAAATCAAATTCTTTGTTTCTTTATATCATTAAGTTTCTCTCTCACAAACACAATTACTCTCCTTCTCACTCTCTTAATAAATGTGTAAATTTTGATACTACGTTTCTGCTGTCTCTCTTCCTCTCACCCTGTATAAAAAAAATCTTTTTCTCACTCTGTACAAAAATCTTGTTGTCACTTTCTAAAAAAATCCTTTTCCCCTCTGTGCAAAAATATTTTCTCCCTTTGTAAAAAAAAAAAAAAAGTCTATTCTATCTCTGTAGAAAAATCTTTTTCTCCCTTTGTACAAAAATCTTTCTCCCTTATGTACAGAAATCTCCCTCTACCCCCGTGCAAAAATATTTTCTCTCTCTGTACAAAAATTCCTCTCTCTCTCTCTATCTATCTATCTATCTATCTATCTATCTATCTATCTATGCATAAATCAATAAATTTTGATTAAATGTTTTCTGCTTTTTATCTCCCCATTTTTTCTTCCTCTATAAAAAAATATCTGAAACTGAATACGCCATCTTTTATTCATTCTCTCTCAATCTTTTTTTTTTTTTTTTTAGATAAATCAGTGGATTTTGACTCCGTGTTTTCTGCTCTTTTTCTTCTTTTCCCCACTTTCCCTCCCTATGTAGAAATATCTATAAATTATTAAGTCATCTTTTATTCGGTCTTTCCTTCTCATCTGTCACTCAACATAAATCTGTAAATTATTACTTCATAATTATCTGCTAACACGCACACACACACACACACACACACACACACACACACACACACAAACTCTCTCTCTCTCTCTCTATCTATCTATCTATCTATCTATCTATCTATCTATCTGCCTATCTCTATAAATTTTTTTACTTTTTCCTTCTTTTTCCTTCTTTCTTACTTCTTTCGTTTTTTATGAGAGCAATTCATGAGGAACAGGTGTCTTTTTCTTTTTCTAGTTCCTGTGTTATGATAAAGAATTTTAATATTTGCAAATGTCCAATCGGCCCTGTTTATTTTTTTTAATTATTCTTTCTTTTCCTTCAGATATCAAGTCAGCAATACCCAAATTTTTATTTTATTTTATTTAGAATCATTTTAGCCACTATTTAATCTCTATATAATTATATTATTTTTTCCAAATGTTTTTCTTTTCATTTTTTTTCTAAATTTTTATCTCCTTCTCTTTGGCACACTTTCTTCTTCTTGTGTAGTCGTTCAATTTCTTGAATTCTTTCTTCTTCTTCTTCTTCTTCTTCTTCTTCTTCTTCTTCTTCTTCTTATTCTTATTCTTCTTATTATTATTTTTTCCATGACTGAGTGCGATTTAACCCCAAGTTTCAACCAAAATTTCAGAGATATGCATTTTTTGCATCAGAAGATGTAAAAAGATGAGGTGTCATAATCAGGACAATGTGTGATCGTGCTCACTGTACGGATAGAAATTTGTTTAGTTGATTTCTTTTTAGCGGCATATCAACCCTGCTGGGTTAAATAATGCGGGAATTTAAATAATCTGAACACATTTTCTATGGCTTCAAATGAATATAATTTGAACACAATGATATGCTTACAACTACCGATAAAATGTATTGCTGGTGATTGTGTTTTAAATATGTATTTTTGGTCCTTTTTTATATTATACAGTATTGCTGATATTTATGCTATAAATATGTAATTTTATACTTTTAAATTGTTTGGAGGTTCAATATTTACTCATAGATTGAATCCTAACAGGTACTTTCACCTCAAATCATGGTGGAACAGTGAACAACATCAGTTAAGAGATGTTTTCACCTTCTTTAAAAAAAAAAACACAATAAGATATTAGAACGGAAAACCTGTATTACTACTGCAAAGAACATTAACAGCTACTAGACTTGAGAAACCTGTTTTCCTGGAAAAATGTTTCTAGGGAAAGATTTTATGAATTTCAGCCGAGAGCAATACTGGTTGCTCGGGAAATAATTGCAGAATGTTTCCTAATAACGTATATTAACATCACGGGTAATGTTGTCTTGAAATACCACATTTTACTACTACTACTACTACTATTATTATTATTTATTATTATTATTATTATTATTATTATTATTATACACTCAGATCGTTGTACGCCAGTAAAACTGTTCGTTGTGCAACATTCTGAGTCAATATTTACCTATATTTCTCAGACGAGGTATTGTAATTATATACATTGTCCGAACAGTTTTCCTCATCTTTGTTGCCACATTTCTGACGTTTCGGCCGTTGAACGCTTTGGTCTTCTTCGGGGTCCTGGAAAATACGAACCGAGCCCTTTATTTCGTCCACCGGAATAGATTATTCTAGTTCCACGTGTCATGCCTCTTCCAGATGTTTCAGTTCTCTACATTCAACTCAACACTCCAATTTATTGTCCACCGCTGGTATTGAAATCAAAGCATATTGGTTCAAGTCACTGGATTCGACCAACGCTTCTATTTATACGTCTTTGAGGATAGCAGTTCATTAATTTTTGCGGATTTCTAAACTTAATGTCTCAGTGACCATTTTCAACAGAGGTCACATTTTTTTTGTTATAATTGCTTTTCTCTAGCACTCTTTATTTAACCTTTCCCATATTGTATTCATTTCTATGCTTCGCCGGATTAGGAGATTTTTGTGGCTTAGCATATGTGCTGATTTCTTAAATTTTCGTATTTTCCAGTGATGTCTATTTTTCAAACATAGTCCTCTTCTCCTTCCAAAAATCAGGCGTAGCTGACTTTATCAATGATCTTCAAAAGGTCTTATGTTAAATTTGGGTAGCCACGATTATTGACCCAAACATTTCACAATATTCCTTATAAAAAAAACCCATTCTTAATTACCATTCTTACTACGTCCAGCATAATACCTCAAGTCTCTTTGTAGTCCTAATTAGTTCCCATATGTACAATTTGTCTATCAGGATGGGGAATAAACTAACATAGAAGAAAGTTCATCAGAACAATTAGCAGGAAAGTATATATAGAAAGGAAGCTACATTATGGTGTTGCGGGATGTTTGATGAAGCCGAGATACCAGGTCAGGGCAAATAACATTGCAGAATTTTATCAACAATTTATAAATATATAACAGGGGCAGCACAATATCAGATGTGGCAACATTATTGAAACAAGGACGAATGGTAGACTTATGTTGTAGCATGCCTACATACGATAATGGGTATGTGCCCGTTCACATAAATACAGTAGTAAATATTGTATGTTGGACTGCAGTTGGAGATTCGTCTCCAGCTGTGCTGGTCAAACTCTCTTCCTCCGGGTAGAGAGGATCACTAGACGAGGCTATGTCGAAGGGCAGAGTATCGTCTCGGGAAAAAGCTACCTGACCCCGTTTTATAGGGGTCTACGGGCTCGGAACTCCCACATTAAATTCGGCCTTGTGCCACATCTGACTGCGTGGGGTGGTCGATAGATATCCTGCAGTTGGAGATTTTTCTCCATCTGTTCTGGTCAATCTCTCTGCCTCCGGGCAGAGAGGATCTCCCGACGAAGCTATGAGGAAAGGTAGACTCACGTCTCCGCTATCCGACCCCGTTTTATTCGGGGTCTACGGAGAATTTTTTGGCCGAGCCTACGGGCTCGGATACCCAACAATAAATTTGACCATGTGTGGCGGTTGTTAGATATCCTGCAACTGGAGATTCATTGTAGAATTCAATTGACTCACTTCTAGCAGTTGACTATTACTTCTACGCACCGCTGGCGAATCTTATACGTGTTGTTAGTGTCCTAAGTATTATTATTATTATTATTCATTACCAACCTTCGTATGATTATTCTATTGAGTAACATTCCCTAGGTTACAACAACTTATAACTACTAGGCTGGTATCTCGCTCATACCCTTTCACTGTTGAAACTGTTAAATGTAGCCGTCTCTCCTACTTCAATAGCTTTATGGCTCGCACCTCTCGCCTGTGGAAGTCCCTCCTCTCTTCCCTATAGGTATAATCTCCAACTATTCAAATGCAATGTTAATCGATGTCTCCAGATGCCCTGATCTATCCCCTATCCTTCTCTTCATCCTTTCCTATATCACTCCTATTTGCCTAGTTCCAACTCTCTGTAACCCCTTACGTGCTAGTGGCTTCCCGCCTTGCTTGGGGTTAAACGCTTCAAAAAAGAAAAAAATAATAATTAAGATACTGAGAAAACGCTAACGAATAATTGTATCTACTTTCAAGTAATAACAAGGCTTCTTTTAACTATTGTCCTCATCTTTGTCGCCATATTTATCACAACGTTTCGGCCGTTGTACGCTCTGGCCTTCTTCAGGTGGTTGGAATTTCGAACTCAAGGACACATGGCACAGTGGATAAAGGCATTGGTTAGATCCAGTGACAGGACCCAAAAGAATGTGAGTTCAATACCCGGTTAAGGCAGTGGAAAATTTTGAGAGAGAAATTAGCAGGAGATAACAGATAACTGACACCTATCAAACATGGCACGTGAAACTAGAACAGTCTACCCCAGTGAGCGAAATAAAGGGTTCAGTTCGACATTCCAACCAGCTGAAGAAGGCCGGAGCGTACAACGGCCGAAACGTTGTGATAAATATGACGACAAAGATGAGGACAATAGTCCGAATAATGTAAATAATATATATATATATATATATATATTATATATATATATATATATATATATATATACCTGTATGTTTGATTAAGTAGATATTTAAGTTTTCTATATCATGTTTTAATTTAAACTTATTCAACATTCCAAATAAGCATAAAATATATTTTTTAAAGAATTAGTAATTCACGAGGAATTGCTGATGAGGACAATAGTCCGAATAATGTAAATAATGTACATAACACCTCATCTCAGAAATATAGACAGACTCTGAAGGCTTCTTTTGTTATTTAATCTTTCGGTGATGTTTAATTGACAGCGATGGATTGTTCCATGTTGTTGTCATTGGTTTCTCTCGTTTTTTTTTTCTTTCTCTGTCGCTTCTTATTTGCTGTGTCTATGAATGTGTGTTTCTCCAGACTCTATCATTTACGATCCTTTCCATCTTTCGTCCTCATTTTTTTTTTTAAATTCTTCTTATCTTTCTGTTTCTCACTCTAGCTTTCCTTTCTATACGTCTGAAACCATAGAAGCATGCAGCCTCATATACACGAATATTTCTCGACGATTGACAATGAACTAATCCACAATGGCGAATGGCAGCTAGGTGCTACAAGCTAAAAGCATTTCACGGTCGAGTTAAATCCGCCGACTCACCCTCTGCCACATTCCTTGGCATGTTCATTACCTTCCACGCATATACCAATGTCAATGTCATAATTTCTTTTGCTTCTTTACATAACAAATTCTCTCTATTTCTCTTTCTCCTCTTTCTCTGCCTATCGACGTCCTCATTCCGTATCCCTCCCAGTCTATCCACCTCCAATGTCTCTTCAACATCTTCCTGTCTTTCTGCCTTCGAAGAACTCCTCCTCGTGTACAAGACAGCGTCCGTTTCTCCGCTAAAAGCTTTTTTTTTCTTCTGCCTGTTCGAAACATATCGGAATGTCTTTCTCTTCGATGGCACCGTTTGTAACTTCAATTTACTTCCCTCAGTCAATCCATGGTCCCGGTGGAGTTCGTCATGTTATATCTGTTCATATCTATTCGTCACTCTGTGTCTATTTCTTTCACTCTATTTATTTATTTCAACAATGCATACACACACACACACACACCCATATATATATATATATATATATATATATATATATATATATTATTGCGACTATGTCAAGGCCTGTGGATGGACGAAGGCGGACAACTGGCGCCTCATAACCAGCTGGTTGGGATTGTTGGAACAAGATATTTATTGGGGAAGGAAAAACCTGCTTCTAAATCTGCGAAGGAGATAGACCATTGAAGTGAATGAAAAAATGCACGTATAAATTCAGTTTAAGTGATTTGAAATTGGTTGCAACAGACCAAGAACGCCTGAATTCGCTAAACACGCAAAACTAAAAGCACGCAATTCTTGACTCTAGTGACAGTCGGAAGTATTCCGTTGGCAACAATAATTGAACTTTGGTAAGTTAATTCTGACAGAAAACAAAAATGTCGAGAATTTGGAAAAAAATAAGTAAAATTTGGACAGGTAGACCTTGTCGGTATTGTTTTATAAAACGTGTTTGAATATCTATATCTCTCTTTCTCTCTCTCTCCCTCTCCATATATATATATATATATATATAGATATAGATATGTGTGTCTGTGTGTGTGTGTGTTTCGCAGCTCTTCAATGTGGCTAAGATCGAAACCAGACCGATTTGGCATCAGTCAGAGATTCTACCCACCAAGCTATCGTCGCACAGTAGAGAGGAAGGGAAATGTTAACGCCTTTACTATACGAAGAAAGTCAGTGGCTAGGAGAGCTCGATTCTTATTGGAGAGCATTGCATTAGCAGCAGCAGCCACTGTTTACAAAATCAACCCTTCTTCTGCAAGAACTCAATCGAATTATTTCGAGACACACAATCACAACACACACAAACACACGCACATATATCTCTCTCTCTCTCTCTCTCTCTCTCTCTCTCTATATATATATATATATATATATATATATATATATTATATACATGTTTCATTAAATAATATAGACAAGTGTTGTCTATTTCTTCTGTGTAAATTCTTTTCATAACGTCTGATAAGCTTAATAACATTATCATTAAACGAAGAAAGAAAATTACAATATTGATCCATATTTTTTAATCCAGTCTAATGTATATTTGGGCAGCAACCTTTCTTTTAAACATGTTTCGTTAAATATGATGGATAAGGAAAATTGTAAACATTTTTTATTTGTTTTTTCCACGCGTTATTACATTTTTTTGGTTTGGTAATGTTGTTTGATATATATATATATATATATATATATATATATATATATATATATATATATAATATCAAACAAACGGTCTTTGTTATTATAGTCCGCAGTGTAAATAATTTATAGGATTTTGCAATCGAGTCTCGCTGACGAATGGCGGTAATCACCAGGAAACCGAAAGAACTGACAGTAAGAGTTAATTTTTATTTATTACGATATAGTTACTGTTTTTAAACTACAACTTTCCCATGATTTCCCTCGAACGTTCCTATCTGCTCGAAACGTATCTTAAGGCAAACAAATGACGTCATATATTATGTAATTGACTTTGGCTGACAATTATTTTAATATATTTTATTGTATTGACGTGCTATACCAGTTTAGCTACGAAGGAAGTGTCTGGTTAGTTTCTATGAAATTTCTCGGACATTCATGCCTATAAATGTGGTTAATACTGTTTATCATAAACAGAGCATTTACTTAAAGCGGCTTGGATTGAGGAATCGCATAGCCGTGTTCCAATTCCAGTCGAATCCATTACATTCACTTACGTGCTAATACCCTTTGGAAATGTATGAATCCTCTTACTCTCCCTCCAGCTATGGGTAAAATAGCAGAAAAACTGGGTTCTATAGCCTGGGATGGCAACTGGTCTAGGAGAAGGACAACTCTGAATTCAAAACCTGTGGAGGGTCGTTTTGGGACCTTGTGGCATGTAGTGCACCAGGTTTCTGTATTCGTCCCTTCAAAAAGTGTGGATGATCTTGCACGAGGCCTTCACCACTATAATCAAATCTCATGTACCGGTGTCGGGCTGTCGGTTTTCTGGAAACTGATCTGCTTGTCCCTCATACGTCGAATCTCGACGGGAGAGTCCATTATATATATATATATATATATATATATATATATATATATATATATATATATATATATATATATATACAGCAAAAATTGCCCAAATTGTGAAACACATTTTTTTAATATCTAAACTAAAAACACTAAATTAATTGATTTTTTCAACTTTTCAGTTAAAATTTTAGCCATCTTGACCGTAAGAATCAGTGAATAATCATTTAAGTTATCCATCTACAAAGTGCACATCTTTTTCTATCACACCCACTGTCTTCCCAAATGAGCAATTGTGAGAGGAAAAAGCTTATACAGGCATTCATAAATGGTACGAACCTTATCTAGCTTACATCTTCAAAGTCTTTTCAAGATCTACAAAGAGAACTGAGAATAAGTTTTAAAAGAGGGATCAGAATGGAGGAAAATTAGGTCAGGTGGTTACAGCTGGAAGATGGATCATCATATCAACTTAGAGCTAAAAAAGAAATCAATTAGAAAAGATTCAACTCAATTTATAAGACGTTTGCCATGTGAGAGAAGTCTGTCGGCTATAAACAGTACAAAGAGCAGTAAAAAAAATACTTGAATATATAATCGCAATTGAAACCTGTGAGACAACGTGTTATACAAGGACAGAAATTTAGAAGGTTAGAGAGGGCGAAGATCTTGAATAAGTTGAAAATGATCCTGGAAATAAATATATATATATATATATATATATATATATATATATATATATGAACTTAATTTTAATCCTTCCTGAGTCTCCTATCCTTATATTGCATACTCTTCATTCGGCAGAAGGGGGTGTACGTTCAATCCTCTTCTTGTCTTGGTCGGTGTCGCGAAATGTTCTTTGGGATCAGAGATGAAAAGCATGAACAAAGAAAACTTTTAACTTAACTATTATTTTATTAACCACGTCGGTGGCTACATCTTCTCAAGTGGGGGTGACTATACCTCCTAGTGGGGAGCCGCTTCCAAACTCAAAAATCTCACATGCCCATTTTTTGACGCTTAACGTCCAACTCTTAAAATACCCTTCTTCGTTGAGGGAAGGGATTTGCACAACCGTAATCTAACACGTCTAGTGGGCCTGATGTCCTAACAGCAAATCTCGTAAAACCTTAATCTGTAACTGATTCCCACGTTTGGCTCAGCCAATCCAAATGGACATCCCTACATTTTCTCCCATCTGACCTCGATGGTAAGCCTCTGAAGGTCTGAGCTAAAATATACTGGCACTAAAAATAATATTCTGAAAATATTATGACTAATTAATGATGAACATGACATTTTCCTTTATGATCTATTTCATCACGATACTTCTGTTAATCTTGGAGAGTTATTATACATTCTTATTGCAGAGTCCAATAGTGTTATAAAACCCACGGAGAATTCCAGTAAGATATCTTTAACCATTTCTTATATACAACAGTTCAAAGCTTAATCTAACAAATGAAAAATTCTGCTTTTACATGATTTAAACAATTTTGCTGTTACTTATATCTGTGTCACATTTTGGGTCCTCCCTAAGAACTTTATCGGACTAAATTAATGTTTATGTTGATGGAATTATTTGTGTGTATGAGGGGTGAGGGAGTTATAAAAACGTCGGTTATAATTAAGGTCCCACAAGGAGCAGTAAAGATATTAGACATCTGATATTTTTTATTTGTATTTATTCGTGGAAGTGTCTGGTTAGGTAGTCAACCGAATTTTATTCACTTTCCTTATAATGTTGCTTTTTCTTTTTAATAATTTTATTATTAATTCATACATTGTGATAATAGAAGATCAGTCTGGAAAATATGGATATTTAATAATTCACTTTTTAATTAAGAGAATAAAAACAGGAAATAGATAGAGAGGTAGATGGAGCAAGGCTTCATGTTCTCAGTGAAAAAAAGATATGCAGCAATGTTTATTTATAACATATTTTCCCTTGACAATGCACTTAATTCATTGATGAATGTTAATCATACAGATCCATCGACCAATGGGGAAATGTTCAGATTAAAAGTCAGGTAATAACTTCGTAGATATGTAGACAAATCGATATACTGATATATATATATATATATATATATAGATATAGATATAGATAGATAGATAGATCGCTAGCTAGCTAGATAGATAGATAGATAGAGACATAGATGGAAAATTTGAGACAGATGGATAGAAATATAGATGAACAGAATACATACAAACTGAGATTGATTTCTTTGAGACAGATGAATAGATAGATATAAACAGATAGATACGAACCGACATAGATAGATAGATAGATAGATAGATAGATAGATAGATAGATAGATAGATAAAAATCTGAGACAGATGGATAGATATAAATAGATCGATATATACGAACAAACTGAGATAGATAGACAGAGAGATAGATAAATAGATAGATAGATTCAAATCTGAGACAGATAGATAGATATAAATAGATCAATACATACGAACTAACTGACACACTCCAACATAGATAGAGATAGATAAATAGATAGATTAAAATCTGAGAAAGCTGGATAAATATAAATAGATCTATATATACAATTGAGATAGATAGATATATATATATATATATATATATATATATATATATATATATATATTAAAAATCTGAGACAAATGGATAGATAGATATAAATAGATCGATATATACGAACTGAGAAAGATAGATAGATAGTAAATAAAATGAACTGAGTGATAAATAAACGGAGATAGATAGATACAACTAATAATAATAATATATATATATATATATATATATGTATGTATATATATATATATATATATATATATATATATATATATATATATATATATATATATATATATATATAAGAATCGAGACAGACAGTAGAGAAAGGCACAATTCCATCGACCATGTTTGAAGGATCGATTGATAAATATGAACAAACCGAGAAACATCGATGGAAAATAAGAATTGATCATATATATATATACATATTTTTTTTTAACTTTCTTTGCTCGCAGTTTCTTCTCTTTTACCCACTTTCTCAATAGCTCCTCAGTAATACCTCTACATCAAATATCTGATGCAATTCAATATACTTTCCATCATCTTCCGCATCGCTTGCAAAGGAAAAGCGTATTATTGTTTCTCTTTTGTTTGCTTTTTGTTTACTTCTTCGTTGGTTTGTTCTTTTTGGTTTTATTATCTAACAGAGCTTATTAGATGGATGGCAATAGGAGAATGCAAATGGAAAAATACTCCCACAAGCATATCAATAGAGATTGAGGCAAGACATATTTACAATAAAGATGTTCATATATATATATATATATATATATATATATATATATATATATATATATTCATATCTATCTATCTATCTGTCTATCTCCTCTATATATATACACATAGAGAGAAAAGAAATAAAGATATGAATATAGGTAAAGAAATTCTTTATTATAAATATGTCTATCCTATCTCTCTCTATATATATATATATATATATATATATATAGAGAGAGAGAGAGAGAGAGAGAGAGAGAGAGAGAGAGAGAGGGAGAGATATTGATATATAGATCGATATGGGTCGAGAAATAGATAACATTTCAATAGATTTTGGTGTAAGATATCTTTACAGGGCAATGACACACTTCAACACACAAACACATACACACACATATTATATATATATATATATATATATATATATATATATATATATATATATATATTATTTACATTATTCGGACTATTGTCCTCATCTTTGTCGCCATATTTATCACAACGTTTCGGCCGTTATATGCTCCGGCCTTCTTCAGGTGGCTGGCATTTCTAACTGAATCCATTATTTCGCTCAATGGGGTAGACTGTTCTAGTTCCACGTGCCATGTTTGATATATATATATATATATATATATATATATAATGGGATATTAATTCGAAAACATATCAAAATCGCTACACGATTGGAGTAGTGTTTTGATGCCTATCAATGCATCTCATTAGGTGATTGTAAATTTCTGGCGAGTGAACCATTTATTTAGATATAAAAACAAAATGCAACTTCCTTTTACAAAGAAAGAAAAATGGTAAGGGGTTATAAGGTTTCTGATCTTTACACTGATCAGCCAGTCAAATATGACCTACGTTAAATTTAAACTAAATGAAGGAGCAAAAATTAAAAATAAATGGGCCATGACTCGTATATTGGCAGCTAACAAAACGAGAATTAAATGGATACATAAATGGACACGTGAATCATATAAAATAGATAATGCCATAATCTTAGAAATAAAATGGAGTGGAAAGGTAATTTAGCAGAAATGCTAAACAAGT